>WBZZ01004372.1:147500-160000 GCA_019918135.1 Paulinella micropora
TCCATTCTCGTACAGGTCCTCAGGCGCTCTGCATGGGTGTAGACATAAATGCAAGGGAGAGAGGTGAGGGAGCGGAAGAGGAAGAGGAAGATGGAGAGAGAGAGAGAGAGAGAGAGAGAGAGAGAGAGAGAGAAGAGAAGAGAAGAGAGGAGAAGAGAAGAGAAGAGAAGAGAAGAGAAGAGAAGAGAAGAGAAGAGAAGAGAGAGAAGAGAAGACAGAGAGGAGAGAGGAGAGAGAGAGAGAGAGAGAGAGAGAGAGAGAGAGGAGAGAAATAAAGACCGGTTGCTGGTAAAGACGATGCGCATGGGAGGCGCCCAATCAGCTTGGTCCATCCACATCCCCTGTTCCACACATGAGAAGTTTCTATTTCTTAAGTACAACGAACAATGACTTCAAGTGCTTTGATCTCAGTCAGTATTTGCATCTACAACCTGTGTTATGGCTCATTACAAAGCTCTTGATGAGAGCTTTCAAATGAGCCACTACACAAGCCGCGAAGATCAGAACCGGCTGAGAACGAAAAGTTTGAAGTCATTGCTCATGGTGGTTAAGTACAGGGAACTTCTCATATAAAACTCAGCCCGCAAGCTGCGAAGAAGAGTTTTTCAAACAAGCCGCAACAGAAGTCAGCAAAAAGCGGTCAGAATCGACTGAGAAAGAAGGGGCTTGCAGTCATGGCTCATTCTACTTAGTAAACGAGGAATCTCTCTAGAAAGCTTTTGTACATATATATGTATGCTTGTACTTTCCTCGCAAATCATAGCCACCTCAAAAAGACGCCGCAGAATGACTGCATCGGCGATGTCTGTCACCTAGGCATATTTCACAAAAAGGAGGAGGGGAAAAGAGTGGGAAGGAGGCGGGCGGGGGGGGGGGGGGGGGGGGGGGGGGGGGGGGGAACTAGATCGATTGTGTGAGCGTAAGAAATTTCTATATCTATCTATCTATCTATCTATCTATCTATCTATCTATCTATCTATCTATCTTTCTTTCTATCTTTCTATCTATTTATTTATTTATTTATCTATCTATCTATCTATTTATCTATCTATCTATCTATCTATCTATCTATCTATCTATCTTCTATCCATCCATCCATCCATCTATCTATCTATCTATCTATCTATCTATCTATCTATCTCTTGGGTCATCAATGCAAGCACAAACTCGGTTATTACCCCCGACCTTAGACGTCTGTGGGGAATCATTCCCAACAACAAGTGTGCTCTCTGTTCTGGTCAAGCACATTTATGTCACATCCTCTCCGGTTGCCATGTTGCCCTCAAACAAGGCCGTTATACCTGGCGTCACGACTCTGTGCTCTGCACTATTGAAGCTCCCCTTCAAAAACACATCAAGAGCCATAACAAACGCTCCCGTATAGACGAAAATGAATCAAAGTCTATGTTTGTGAAAGAGGGCGAGCAGAAGTCTAAAGGGCAGTCATTTCATCGTCCATGCCTGCTTGACACCGCAAACGATTGGCAGCTCCAAACCCAGTACACCGGTTCTGAGCAAGCCTTTCCTGTCCACATCTGTGTCTCTGACCTCCGCCCCGATATTGTTGTCTGGTCATTGTCTACCAAGATATGTATACTGATCAAGCTCACGTGCCCGGTCGAGGAAAACATCCTTGATGCACGAGCCTTCAAGACTAACCGATATAATGGGCTCAAATCTCAAATCGAGGACAACGGATGGACCTGCCACCTTCGACCAATCGAATGCGGGGCTCGCGGCATGGTATCGTTCTCTGTTCATCGATGTTTCCGCGCCTTGGGTTTTTCACATCCCCAATCCAAATCCCTTTCCTTTAAGCTATCGTCCTGCGTAGCTCGTTGCTCTTTTGCGATGTATCGCTCCTGTGCAGTCAAAAATTGGACTAATCTTCCTCTAGTCCGTATCGGTGACTGCATTCCGTCATAGCCGTCCAGTGTTGCATAGCCCGGGCTAGGTCCTTTCGGGGGTTTAGGCCTCATACAATGTCATCATTGTAGCTTGCGCAAGCTTACGGTGCTCAAAACACTTGGACTAACGGCTTGAACGGCTTCCTTTTCTTTCTCTTCTTCCTTGTCCTCCTCAAGACCCCACTCTCCATTTTGCCTTTTTCTTCAAACCCCTTGGAGAAGATTTTGCTCATGTCCACCCTTACGAAGATCCTTCGAGCCTCCTCGAAAAGAAGAGTCCAAAAGTGCACGTCCATCCGGACTATAAGTCACAACCCGGCATTGTCAACCCGGATTCCACCCACAGTGTTGACGCCGAGACATACTCTCATTTCCTCCAAGAAGTGCCCCGAAAGAACCAATCGAAAGAAGAAAGCAACTGATTTTGCCATCAACACCAAGCGTATGGAAAGACATTGAAGAAGAACTCCAATCCGCCCTCCCTCTCATCCTCCCCTTATCTCTCATCCTGCATTCATAGCCGTCCAGTGTTGCATAGCCCGGGCTAGGTCCCTTCGGGGGTTTAGGCCTTTACACAATGTCATCATTGTAGCTTGCGCAAGCTTACGGTGCTCAAAACACTTGGACTAACGGCTTCCTTTTCTTTCTCTTCTTCCTTATCCTCCCCACTCTCCATTCCTAGATTGCCTTTTTCTTCAACGTCCCTCCTCCTCTTCTTTTTTCCAAAACACAGTCTACCCGTGATTCCCATCCCGGACACATGCACAGTACACAAATTACTGTTTGATGTGAAACTGCGTTCCTTTGCAAGGACTACATTCCTTTGCGACATCTCATCTATCTATCTATCCATCCATCCATCCATCCATCCATCTATCCATCCATCATTCTATCCATCCATCTATCTATCTATCTATCTATCTATCTATCTATCTATCTATCTATCTATCTATCTATCTATCTGCCTACCTATCTATCGGTATAGGCCGGACCGACTGCCTTCCCTCTCTTCCTCCCTCTGTAGATAGATAGATAGATTGATAGATTGATAGATATATTGATAGATAGAAAGATAGATTGAAAGACGTAGGTAGGTAGGTAGAAGCATGGATGAAAACAGACAGAAATAAGTATAAAATAAGTAAGAAAAGAATTAATACTAGAAGGGAAAGAGAAAGAGAAGACAGAAAAGAAATAGATGAAAGATAGATGGACAGACGGACGTAAGACGCATAAACCAAGCAAAAAGAGATAGATAGATAGATGGGTGGAAATACAGACAGACAGAAAGATAGACAGATAGCTAGATAGACAGACAAAAAGATAGACCTGGAACTCATCGAATGCGATGAGGTCGTGCTCCATCCGTAGCTACACAAGAAACAGTGAATAATAATAATTACAATAATAATAATAATAATAATAATAATAATAATAATAGGCTTCCTCAGACTATAGCATCAGATCCAGATCCTGGACATGTGCCTCCATTGGGTCACCGGGGTCAGCCGATCCCAACGCATTGTCAGAACACCAAACAGACATAGCAGCAACAGCAACAGCAGGGGCAGATGGGGGCTGTGAAGTGCATGAAGAGCTAGATGCGAGGGTGTTAGCTGAAGAGAAGAACTCGGAGACACTACGCTGCGCTCCCGAACCCCTCTCTCTAGCCAGGACGTCCACACTGCGCGGACGGCCGCGCCGCGCAACATCAACGTCACTTGGGGGAGAGGGTGGGACAGAAGCTGATGGAACCTCAGTGAGGTCAATCACCTCCTCGCCCCCATCCTCCACCCCAAGCTCCTCCCTTTTACCCTCCCTAGCAGACCAACACTCAGACACATATGATCCAAACAACACATCCAACTTTGGAGGGGGACGCAACGCTGTAACCCCTAACAACGCAGCAAGCCTAAAGTTACTGCGGAAGCGCGACTTCCCCTGAAAAAGCTTACAAAGCAATCGTGATTGATCCACAGGCGACATATCATCCCAACCCTGCCGCACAGAGCCCTCCCGCTCCCGCCCAAGCAACACATCCTCCACCACAACCTCACCGCCTACGACCTCACCACCCTCCTCACTCCCTCCATCCCCCTCAGCACCCCCCACAGCCATGCCACCGAGCCTCTGCATACTCAGCAACAGCTGCTTACGTCTCGCCTCATGCATGGGGCAATCCCATAAGAAGTGCGCAAGGGACTCATTGACATCATCATGACAACAGAAGCAGCGAGGGGACATGCCACTGACAAACTTGCTGCGGTACAACCGAAGGCGGTTGTTGCAGCTGAGCAACCTTCTCCGAAGCAGATTATAATGCGCATCATCAAGGGCTACCCATCTTGGGAACTCCTTAGTTCCAAAGACTTGTCTTAGGATGACTCGCAGGCCATCAGTAAGATCGCTGCCTGCCTCTCGCTTGTCCCACATCAGTTGCTGCACCATCTTGACATCCTGCTGAAGGGCCCACTTGTCCACAGTCGAACTCCAACCCTCGAGGTCCTTCTCTGAGCTATTTAGGAGCTCCTTAAGCACTTGTTGTAGATCCATTGAGTCCCTGATAGCGCCTTCGGCCTCCGCAGTCCAGTCGGATTTGACTTGAGATGCGATGACAGGAAATCGCTCCTCCGGTAGAACACGCAGCCGTCCATAGAACTTCAGTTGCGCCGCCGCCCGCCGCAAACGCTCCGCACTCAAAGAGCGCGCCAGAAAGAGTGTAATCCACTTGCTTGTCTTAGGGCTGATGCCGAGAATCATCCTCATGGGGCGCAGCATTGCTGCCTCCAGCTTGGTGAGCTGCGATACGGGGGCACGCCAGACATCGAAGGCGTACTTCAGCTTGGCTCCCACAAGTTGATTCCAGCACATGAGACAATACCTAGCTTGTATCTCACCTGCACACCACAAAGAGTACCAACCTGCGGTGGCGACTTCAGTGACACGCGTAGCCCGCAGGGCCTGCTCCTTCCACTTCAGGTCGTCGGTGATAACCACTCCCAGGTACTTGTACTGACTGGTGACACAAAGCTTCTGGCCGCGAAACCACACCACGGGCTCACCTCGCTCCTGATACTTGGTCGTTTCGCCTTGCTCGACGTGTAAATGGGCATGATTTCCGTCTTGCCGGGCTTCAAGTTGACTTCCAGCCCGTAATCTTCCGCGAACTTGGCCACAACATTGACCATCTTCTGGAGCTCGGTGCGACTGTGAGCGATGAGGGCCACGTCGTCCGCGTATAGAAGTGCCTTGATGTCGTTCAGCCGCTTCACATCCGTGATCTTGAGGGCACTCGCCAGCCGATCACACAGCTCATCCATAAAGACGTTGAAGAGTGTGGGAGAGAGAGGGGACCCCTGTTGGACGCCTACACCCTCCAGTACTTCGGGGGTGAGTGTTCCATCAACTAGCACTTGCGACGAAGTCTGCTCGCAGCACCTGCGTAGCGTGCGCCAGAACTTGCCCCTTACACCCAGCTTCCAGAGCCTCTCAAATAGGCCATCTCTCCAAACAGACGGGAAAGCCTTGCGTAGATCGACGAACAGGACATACGACTCCCGCTTCTGCTGCTGACGCCCCTTCAACCTCTGCCAAAGGGTAAAGACCTGATCCGTAGTGCGACGCCCCGGGCGGAGGCCTCCCTGCTCTGGACGTAGCTTATCCGGGCCATCCACGAAGAGCGTTAGACGAGTAGCTAATAAGGACAGATACAGCTTACCAAGGCAACTAATAATCGAGATATCCCTCCAGTTGTCAGGATCCGTAGGATCCCCACCCTTGGGGATATTGACGATGATTCCCTTGCCCCAAGCTTTTGGAGTCCTCTCGGCTTCTCGAATCCAGTTGAAGTACTGCGTTAAGTAGCCATTGATGTAGGCGCCGCCATACTTGAGCATCTCGTTCTTAACTTTGTCCTCGCCACAAGCTTTGTGGTTATTCAGGGCACGTTGCCTTGCAAGGACCTCCTCTTGCGTGAACGGCTTGTCCAGCTCTTCGCAAGTGTCTTCACCTACTTCGTGCTCCTTCATAGCCCGGGCCACTTCATCTCTGAAGCGATCGTTCCAGTGGAACTGCCGCTTAGCTTCGGCTTCCTCCCACTCCAGCGAGCCTGCTTCTGCACAGCACTCCACCACAACAGCCGCACTTGCCGGATTTTCCCGTGTCTTCACCGAATTTTTCCGAAATTCCTCCCACCGAGCGACCTTTTCCGGCAGCGTACACGCCAGTGAGCCATCCTCCCTTTGCACCGGCGCGGAGACCTTCGTTCTGCGTGCCCCGCCAAGCCGCTTCGCGAGTAGCCAAAAGCGCTTTGAGGATTGCTCGCGTTGACATTTGACCGCTTCTTCCTGCACTTGCTTGAAGTAGGCGGACTTCTTGGACCGAGTTGCCTTCCGAATTTGCTTGCGGAGCCGTAGCCAATTCAGACGGGCTTCCGCATTCGATTCATCCCTCCTGTATGCTGCGTAGGCCTCCCGGCGCTGTTGAATGAGCTCCTTTAGCTCCCCGTCGAACCAATTGTTGGTGAAACGGGGTCGTATACATCTGGAGCCAAGGACCCGGTGCGCCGCCATTCGGAAGGACTGCGCCACTCGCTCGGTGACGTCATCTACCACCCGTTGGCTGTCGGCACCACCCGATAGGTCAAGCTCAGGCAGCTGATGCACTCCAAGCTTCTGTAGGCAATGCTGGAATACGTCATCGAACTTGTCGCGTAGATAATCCAGCGCTTGCTTCGCAGCGTGATCATTACCCGAGACACCAGCACCAATAAGCTTATCAACACGAAAGGACCTGTAAGGTTTCGCAGCCCGCTTTGGTCGGCGCTGGCCGCTCCATGTCAGTTCGGCCCATACTGCCTTGTGGTCCTTATCAAGATCATCTTCGCATACTCCGAACTTTGCTCCAGATGCCAAGCCAGGCGACGCGCAGATGTAATCGAGGAGGTGCTTGCCTGTGCCCATGCCGCGCTGCTCACGCCGGGACCACCAGTAGGACCCTTCCACTGGGCACGAGAAGCCGCTCAGATTTCGCAGGCCCGTAGCGACGAGGACAGCCGCGAGTCTCTTGCCGTTCTCCGAACGGTGCTCCCTTTTCATCGACCTCCCCGTGCTGACCGACGATGCCCTCCTCTTTTCGGCTGCATGCCGGCCCGAGCTTCGCGTTGGCATCCGCCACCGTGACCACAAGACCTTTGGCTCCAAAAAAAGCTATAGCTGCCTGCCAGGCCGCATACGCCTCTGACGACTCTTCTTCCTGCGTTTCCTGGGGAAAGTAGCCGTTGCCCACATAGATATCCTAAGCGCCGGTAACACCCGAGGCGATACGCAGCCACACTTGCTGCCGGTGGTCGACGGGGGCTGACACCAGGTTGCAATACGGACCAAGGAAGTTAGCCACCGCGAATAGAACCCCACCCTTGCAGCGATTTTTCTCGCTGACCTCCGCAGGTTTTCCAAAAATCCGGAATCCATCCAGGCTGCATTTGGAAAGTTGCTTCTTGCCCATGCGGTGCTCCTGAGCCCCGATGACTAGCCAGCCCTCGTGCTTGTAGAATGATGCCCATTCCGCCGTGCCTACGTTGTCGTATCCCGTTTTACCCTGCCAGTTGTGACTCGCGACGAGTAGCTTGAAGCCGGTATCGAACTGCTTGGAGCGGTGCTTCTTAGCTCGTTTCCGGACCCGACGGCCGCGCTTGGCTTCCGCCCTCGTGCTGCCCCCCTCTGCAGGTGCTTGCGCAGGTTGGTCCCCCACTGCACTGGCCGCCGAATGCAGGGGCACCACCTGCACATCAGCACACTCAGACACACGCAGGTGCATCGGCAGCCAATTTCGAAGACACCACCTGCACATCATCAACACATTCTTCATGCAGAGGCAAGACGCGATATCCCGTCGCAGCTTCCTCCTTCCGGACCGCCGCTTCCCCACGCAGATGGGTGCGAATAAGCCTTCGGACACATTCCCTGTCCCTGAACCTGCGCCCAAGGGCCACATTGACCCCTCTGCCGAAGAATTTGAGATGTTTGAGTTGCTGCAACGCCGTCTGCCTGCTGTCATCGTCCTCGTAGACCAGCTCCAGGTGACGAGACATTCGCTGGCCTTGCCACTCCATTACCGGGACCACCAGACCAAGACCGCTCATTTTGGAGGCGATCTCCTGTAGATTGGCGCGTTCTGAGAGCCCCCAGACAATCAGATTACGCCCGTCCTTGTCGTACCGATCTACCCGCCGGTACCGTCGAGGCGGCGGTGCCATCTGCCATATAGCGCCGCTCGCCTTATGTTGAAGCGCCGACCAGTGTGCCAGGTTTGGGGAGGAAGGATGAGGCGCAGCTAAGATAGCCTCTCCACGTGGTTCAGGAATTCCGTCATATACGCGAGCCCTCATCCTCCCATCCTGGGACATCGGGCCAGAGCCCGTCGAAGAGGCATTCCCACGGGGATTGTCCAGGTCTTCGGCGATTCTACCTTGTCCCATAAGGGCCACAGTGGTAGCTCCGTGCTTCGCGTATTTGTAATCCATTGAGAGTAGTAGACGGCCAATGTCGCTGGCCATCACCGCCGCGCCTCTTTACGCCGAGGAAAGCGCCCGCCCATGCAAATAGCATCGGCGGTATCTGCAACACACACTACACGCATTTCCGCCGGTGTCACTGGACGCTGCCGCGTCGCTTCGTGCCCTTCGGCGCCCGCCAGCACCCCCAGCGTCGCCAGAACCTGCCTCACGCACTACACACACTCTCCATCGCATCGCCAACGCCTCTACTCTCATGCCTTATGGACTTTCAGCTGCTCCTAACAATACACATCATGAGGTACGGGTGTCCCCGAGTGGAACCAGATCGGACGGCGTGCCGCTGAAACTCCTTCCCCCACGTGGGTATAGAAGGCGCGAACCTAGCGGTACCTATAGGGTCTTACAGACAAGTATAGTAATCCCAGCCGAAGCTGCTCAGTTAGAAATGCAACGGTGGAGGGTGTGAATGCATGGGGCAAGGCACGGCAACGCAGCAAGGCACTGGCAAGGTATTGGGACCGACTGAAGCCCCTCTCCAACGTGCGCTCATCATGTGTTCTAGTTAGGCAACCCCGAAGAAGCGAAGATAGGGAGGAGACAAAACCCAGATAGGATGAAGATAGGATTAACATGAAGCCGAAATGGAGCCGAGTTGGAACAGGTCAACTCAGCCCCATCTCGGCTCAATGTGAATCCTATCTTCAACCCATCTCGGTACTGTTTCCTCCGAATGCTCACCTCAACAAGATCACCAAACCGGAACTGGAAGCCCCCAGGCATTTACTCGGCAGGAAATTCGGCGAAAATGGGCTAACCAGGAAACCAGACCCAAACCAACAGCCAAGAAAAACGAGCCAACCAACAATTTAACAGACAACCCCACAACCTGCCTGGCCGAACCCCTACCGAGTACATGCCCAGTTGAGAGTTGCGCATATCCCGGTGACCGCCCTCCCCAAGCGGTCACCTTCGTGGGGAGAGGCCCAACCACCTCCTCTTCCCATGGAGTGCCATCTTGTGCACCCCTCCAGAATAATAATGATAATAATGATAATAATAATAATAATAATAATAATAATAATAATAATAATAATAATAATAATAATACTATATCTGAGGCGTACTGATGCAGCTAATAGCACATCCTCAACGGACATAAGCCTCCAATACCCTTGTTCGAGGTCCTCCACCCCCCCGTGTCAGTCTCTCGCCTGATGATCGGGGCCACCGATGGAGCTCCTGAGGGCAAGACTGCACTAAGTCGAGGTTGTTCCGCAGTCCCAGCAACCTCTTGCAAGACGTCACCGAATGTGCAAGTGCATACACCAAGCGCGGTTGCTAGAGCTGCCTCGAAACCCCACCCATAACAATCTGGTGTCTGCTGGGTCCTGGGCTATCACCCAGCATATGCGGAGTTTAAGATCTTTTACGCGCGCAACGACCCTCCTCCCCAGCATCTACCACCAAAGGGTTATGAGTTGGCGTCACAGTTTAACGCCTTGAGGCCGTTGGGCTGGAACTCTGTTTAGCAAGTGTGACTAGGTTTTTTCATCGGGATTTCCCTCAAATATGTCACAGTCAACACTCCAAGGCAGATTTACTATATCTGAGGCGTACTGATGCAGCTAATAGCATATCCTCAACGGACATAAGCCTCCAATACCCTTGTTCGAGGTCCTCCACCCCCCCGTGTCAGTCTCTCGCCTGATGATCGGGGCCACCGATGGAGCTCCTGAGGGCAAGACTGCACTAAGCCAGGTTATTCCGCAGTCCCAGCAACCTCTTGCAAGACGTCACCGAATGTGCAAGTGCATACACCAAGCGCGGTTGCTAGAGCTGCTTCGAAACCCCACCCATAACAATCTGGTGTCTGCTGGGTCCTGGGCTATCAACCAGCATATGCGGAGTTTAAGATCTTTTACGCGCGCAACGACCCTCCTCCCCAGCATCTACCACCAAAGGGTTATGAGTTGGCGTCACAGTTTAACGCCTTGAGGCCATTGGGCTGGAACTCTGTTTAGCAAGTGTGACTACGTTTTTTCATCGGGATTTCCCTCAAATATGTCACAGTCAACACTCCAAGGCAGATTTACTAATAATAATAATAATAATAATAATAATAATAATAATAATAATAATAATAATAATAATAATAATAATGATGATGATGATAATAATAATGATAATAATAATAATAATAATAATAATAATAATAATAATAATAATAATAATAGTAATAATAATAGTAATAATAATAATAATAATAATAATAATGATAATAATAGTAATAGTAATATAATAAAATAATAATAATAATAATAGTGCTTCTCTGTCAATGGCTGATGCATTTCTGCACATGCGCCTCCATCGTCTCACCCGTGAGGGGAGTACGAAGAATTGACGATAAGCTCTAATGACACCCCCGCAAGGGCAGTTCCAACACTTCCAGACGGGACGGGCCGGTATGTTCAATGAAAATACTGGTCCAGAAATAGACCGGTATGATCAATGAAAATACTGGTGGCACCGACGGGAATCGAACTGGCGACAGGGCCCAGATGGTAGAACTTGACCACTGGGCTATCACGGTGTCCAATAATAATAATAATAATAATAATAATAATAATAATAATAATAATAATAATAATAATAATAACAGCACTAACAGCAACAGTAACAACAGCAACAACAACAGTAACAATAATATTAACAAAAAAAAGGAAAGCAAAACAACAACAATAACAACAACGACAACGGCAACAGGCAACATCACCAGCACCGCCAACAACAACAACACCAACAACAACAACAACAACAACGACAACAACGACTACGACAATAAACATGCGGCACCTGCTTGGCTAACGCCATGAGTGGGTCAGTCTTGTCTGGGTTGGCTTGCTTCCAGAGGTGGAGCCGATGGTGCACGTCAGACATGAAGCGATGGAAATGTGTGCGGCGGCAGGAACGCGCATGTCTGCGATGCTCTGCCACTAGATCATGCAAGTGTTTAAGGGTTATTATTGCTAATTATCATTATATCTACTCTTATTATCTCTGAAAAGTGTTGGGAGTAGGGGGTGGGGGGTTTGGGGGGAGGGGAAAATTGGAAATTGTGTACCCCCCCCCCGGCATATTTTCGCACCCCTGTCCCTACAAATCATGGTTTGTGGGAACCAGTTGGGAGCTCATATTTGCAGGGTGGCTAGCCCCAGACTCGATCTTGATGCTGATATAATTTTTTTGGGATTCACGCAAATATTTGCTTTAGGAGAGTGCCCTGAATGCTGAATTCCTTGTTTTTTGGGGAGTACTTGCCGGTACCTCCGGCAATTGAACGTACCCTGTCGACGGGGAAGGGGGGGTCCGGGGGGCCCTCCCCCCGAGAATCCCAGCCCTGCAACTGTACGTACCACACGTGTATTAGCCGGCACCAAAATGAATGGCTGAGAATGCTCCAAGGCTATAAGAGTTGTGCCAGAAGGGTTTATGCCGGGTACCTCCGGCAATTGGGCGTACCCTGTCGACTGTTGAAAAGGGGGGGGGGGGGGGGGGGGTGGGTTTCGGGGGGCGCTTCCCCCGGGAACCCCAGCGCGCCCCCCGAAACCCCAGCCCTGTAATTGTACGTACCCGAAGCGACTTTACCGGCACCAAAATGAAAGGCTGAGAATGCTCCAAGGCTCCCAAATTTGTGCTAGAAGGGTTGAGAGGCTGATTTTTGGTTTTCACAACCTCGGGACGGGCTCTAGGTAGTGAACCAGTTGAAAAAGAGATTTACCAAGATTTTGGCAAAGTAGTGCCAAAATGAATGGCTGAGAATGCTCCAAGGCTCTAAGAGTTGTGCCAGAGAGGCTTAGAGGCTGATTCTTTGTGTTTTCGCAAGCTTGTCACGAGCTCTTTGTTAGGGATATAGTTAAAATTATGAAATTCGAATGTCATGACAAAGTAGTGCCAAAAAGAATGGCTGAGATTTCTCCAAGGCTGTAAAGTTGTGCATTTGAGAATAAGAGGAACAGCGACGTTGGGAAGAGGAGGAGGGGGGGGGGGGGGGGGGGGGGGGGGGGGGGGTGCGCGAA
>WBZZ01004372.1:167500-170000 GCA_019918135.1 Paulinella micropora
GATATGAAGACAAGAAGGAAATAATAACAAGAAATAATTTATGAACTTAAGCAAGTTCTTGACCCAGAACTAAATAACGATACTCCTAATAATTATATAAATAAAATACATACAGCTATTAAGGCAGTGGTAGAAAAATATGAAAAGCGTGTAAAGAAACGAAAATGGAAACCATGGTGCAATAATGAAATTAGAGCCATGATTAAGAAACAAAGAGAACTGTATGAAATAAAAATAGCATGCCCAGTTAAAAGTAATAGAACTAAGTATAATAAGCATAGAAATAAAACTAATAGAGAGATTAAGAAAGCTAAGAAAGCATACATGACTACCTTAATGGAAAAACTAAGTCACGATCCAAAAAAACGTATGAATGCGTTGAGAAAGCTGATCCCACAGACACAAGGTCTGAAGACCTCGCCCACCCAACTCCGCGTAGATGATAAGGTAATCACCGACCCCAAAGGTATTGCCAATGCACTCAACAGACACTACACGACGGTCGGCTCCAAGGTCAGTGCCCAAATCCCCCAAGAACATAAAGTCAGAGAAGAGGAAATAGACCTAACACAGAGAAAACTGCCTCCCTTTACACTCAAACGCATTTTGCAGGATGATGTAGTTGATACACTGAAAGCAATTAACAGAAACAAAGCAGAAGATATAAACAAAATAAAACCAGCCATCATGCAAGACCTTACAAAGTACATTGCCCCGATATTAACAACGCTCTTTAATAAAGCTATAGAACATAACCAATACCCTGATGCACTAAAAATAACTAAAGTTATTGAAATATATAAAGCTAAAGATAGAACGCTGCCTGAGAATTACAGACCTATCTCGCTACTGCCGATTATTGCTAAGGTCTTTGACACTATACTCAACAAGCAACTGATGGCCCACCTTACCAGGTACGACATCCTCTCCCGAACTCAATACGCCTTCCGACCACACTCGAACACAACAATCACTACACAAACCATCTTAAATCACATCCAAAACCTCAAAGGCCCAGGAAGGTATGTACTTGCTCTATTTATTGACCTATCGAAAGCCTATGACACTATAGATCATGAAACACTGATCCATAAACTACGAAATAATATAAATTTTAGCGATAACACCACTACCTTTTTTAAATCATACCTCACAAAACGATACCAAACAGTATTTACCCAATATGCTCGTTCTTATCCACGCAAGATCACACATGGGATCCCGCAAGGTAGCACACTCTCAACAACGCTCTTCATTCTATACATCAATGATATTATACTTTCACTAACACACGGGACAGTCTTTGCATACACAGATGACACCACACTTATCATTGCTGCTAAGAATAAAGAACAACTCCAAGAGCAAGCACAAACTGATACAACGAACCTTGTCCACTATTTCTACAGACATAACCTAGTACCCAACCCCACCAAAACCACCTACACTATCTTCCACAAGCACGAACAGAAGGTGCAGCTCGACTTGACTATCGACGGCAAGAGGCTCCAACAAGAACGAAAGGTAAAAGTATTAGGTACAATCATCCAAAGCAACTGTCCTTCCGTGAACATATACAATCTATTATATTCCGCCTTCAACCATTCGTCCAAATGTTTCGTTATGTGAACAGCCTACTTCCCACTCACATCCTCCTCCAACTTTACTATGCACATGTATACCCCGTACTTATGTATGGTATCTCTATATGGGGATCTGATGACTACAACACCATTATACATCCACTCATTATCATCCAAAAACGTATAGTCCGTCTGATATGTCTCAAATCATGGAGAACACCTACCAAGCCTCTTTTTGCCAAACTACGCTTACTCAACATACTTAACATGTATAAGTACAGCGTATGCATGGATGCACACTCCCTTATTTACCCAGCCTTCAAGGCTTTCCTTCCCCTTCACTACAACAATATCCGACCAATCACAGCTGTTCATAACTACAACACTAGGCGGTCATCAAAGAAACACATGTACAACGACTCAACGACGGGTCAATACAGCAGAGCAGCACAAGCACAATGGGATAAGCTGCCAGAGCACCTAAGAGATATCTCATACAAAGCAGAATTCAAAAAGGAACTCAAAGCATATCTCTTAAGGATGCAAGAATCCTGACACTGCCTACGGGCCTAAAGAGGGCGTTGGACACCTCATCATCAGATGATACCTGAGTGTGGGACAAGTTCAGCGTTGATCACATCCTAGGCCGGAGTGTGGTTGGCCAAACCCCCTTGGGGAGTCACCTCGTGTCTACAAGCTTTTGCGAGTGCCACCGTTATATATAGTACTGAGTGAGAATATAACACTTTCAACATATATATATATATATATATATTTATGTATATATATATATATATATAGTACTGAGTGAGAATATAACTCTTTCACCATATATATACATATATATATTATATTATATTATATTATTATATATATTTCCGTTTTTTTTTTTTTTTTTTTTTTTTTTTTTTTTTTTT
>WBZZ01004372.1:172500-177500 GCA_019918135.1 Paulinella micropora
AGTAGTTAGTTAGTAGTTAGTTAGTAGTTAGTTAGTAGTTAGTTAGTAGTTAGTTAGTAGTTAGTTAGTAGTTAGTTAGTAGTTAGTTAGTAGTTAGTTAGTAGTTAGTTAGTAGTTAGTTAGTAGTTAGTTAGTAGTTAGTTAGTAGTTAGTTAGTAGTTAGTTAGTAGTTAGTTAGTAGTTAGTTAGTAGTTAGTTAGTAGTTAGTTAGTAGTTAGTTAGTAGTTAGTTAGTAGTTAGTTAGTAGTTAGTTAGTAGTTAGTTAGTAGTTAGTTTAGTTAGTTAGTAGTTAGTTAGTAGTTAGTTAGTAGTTAGTTAGTAGTTAGTTAGTAGTTAGTTAGTAGTTAGTTAGTAGTTAGTTAGTAGTTAGTTAGTAGTTAGTTAGTAGTTAGTTAGTAGTTAGTTAGTAGTTAGTTAGTAGTTAGTTAGTAGTTAGTTAGTAGTTAGTTAGTAGTTAGTTAGTAGTTAGTTAGTAGTTAGTTAGTAGTTAGTTAGTTAGTTAGTAGTTAGTTAGTAGTTAGTTAGTAGTTAGTTAGTAGTTAGTTAGTAGTTAGTTAGTAGTTAGTTTAGTTAGTTAGTAGTTAGTTAGTAGTTAGTTAGTAGTTAGTTAGTAGTTAGTTAGTAGTTAGTTAGTAGTTAGTTAGTAGTTAGTTAGTAGTTAGTTAGTAGTTAGTTAGTAGTTAGTTAGTAGTTAGTTAGTAGTTAGTTAGTAGTTAGTTAGTAGTTAGTTAGTAGTTAGTTAGTAGTTAGTTAGTAGTTAGTTAGTAGTTAGTTAGTAGTTAGTTAGTAGTTAGTTAGTAGTTAGTTAGTAGTTAGTTAGTAGTTAGTTTAGTAGTTAGTTAGTAGTTAGTTAGTAGTTAGTTAGTAGTTAGTTAGTAGTTAGTTAGTAGTTAGTTAGTAGTTAGTTAGTAGTTAGTTAGTAGTTAGTTAGTAGTTAGTTAGTAGTTAGTTAGTAGTTAGTTAGTAGTTAGTTAGTAGTTAGTTAGTAGTTAGTTTAGTAGTTAGTTAGTAGTTAGTTAGTTAGTTAGTTAGTAGTTAGTTAGTAGTTTAGTTAGTAGTTAGTTAGTAGTTAGTTAGTAGTTAGTTAGTAGTTAGTTAGTAGTTAGTTAGTAGTTAGTTAGTAGTTAGTTAGTAGTTAGTTAGTAGTTAGTTAGTAGTTAGTTAGTATAGTTAGTTAGTAGTTAGTTAGTAGTTAGTTAGTAGTTAGTTAGTAGTTAGTTAGTAGTTAGTTAGTAGTTAGTTAGTAGTTAGTTAGTAGTTAGTTAGTAGTTAGTTAGTAGTTAGTTAGTAGTTAGTTAGTAGTTAGTTATAGTTAGTTAGTAGTTAGTTAGTAGTTAGTTAGTAGTTAGTTAGTAGTTAGTTAGTAGTTAGTTAGTAGTTAGTTAGTAGTTAGTTAGTAGTTAGTTAGTAGTTAGTTAGTAGTTAAGTTAGTTAGTTTAGTTAGTAGTTAGTTAGTAGTTAGTTAGTAGTTAGTTAGTAGTTAAGTTAGTAGTTAGTTAGTAGTTAGTTTAGTAGTTAGTTAGTAGTTAGTTAGTAGTTAGTTAGTAGTTAGTTTAGTAGTTTAGTTAGTAGTTAGTTAGTAGTTAGTTAGTAGTTAGTTAGTAGTTAGTTAGTAGTTAGTTAGTAGTTAGTTAGTAGTTAGTTAGTAGTTAGTTAGTAGTTAGTTAGTAGTTAGTTAGTAGTTAGTTAGTAGTTAGTTTAGTAGTTAGTTAGTAGTTAGTTAGTAGTTAGTTAGTAGTTAGTTTAGTAGTTAGTTAGTAGTTTAGTTAGTAGTTAGTTAGTAGTTAGTTAGTAGTTAGTTAGTAGTTAGTTAGTAGTTAGTTAGTAGTTAGTTAGTAGTTAGTTAGTAGTTAGTTAGTAGTTAGTTAGTAGTTAGTTAGTAGTTAGTTAGTAGTTAGTTAGTAGTTAGTTAGTAGTTAGTTAGTAGTTAGTTAGTAGTTAGTTTAGTAGTTAGTTAGTAGTTAGTTAGTAGTTAGTTAGTAGTTAGTTAGTAGTTAGTTAGTAGTTAGTTAGTAGTAGTTAGTTTAGTTAGTTAGTTAGTAGTTAGTTAGTAGTTAGTTAGTAGTTAGTTAGTAGTTAGTTAGTAGTTAGTTAGTAGTTAGTTGTAGTAGTTAGTTTAGTTAGTTAGTTTAGTAGTTAGTTAGTAGTTAGTTAGTAGTTAGTTAGTAGTTAGTTTAGTAGTTAGTTAGTAGTTAGTTAGTAGTTAGTTAGTAGTTAGTTTAGTAGTTAGTTAGTAGTTAGTTAGTAGTTAGTTAGTAGTTAGTTAGTTAGTTTAGTTAGTATGTTTAGTTTTTAGTAGTTAGTTATTTATTAGTAGTTAGTTAGTTAGTTAGTTTAGTAGTTTAGTTAGTAGTTTAGTTTTTATTAGTTAGTTAAGTTAGTTAGTTAGTAGTTTTAGTTAGTAGTTAGTTAGTAGTTAGTTAGTAGTTAGTTTAGTAGTTAGTTAGTAGTTAGTTAGTAGTTAGTTAGTAGTTAGTTAGTAGTTAGTTAGTAGTTAGTTAGTAGTTAGTTAGTAGTTAAGTTAGTAGTTAGTTAGTAGTTAGTTAGTAGTTTAGTTAGTAGTTAGTTAGTAGTTAGTTAGTAGTTAAGTTAGTAGTTAGTTAGTAGTTAGTTAGTAGTTAGTTTAGTTAGTTTAGTTAGTAGTTAGTTAGTAGTTAGTTAGTAGTTAGTTAGTAGTTAGTTAGTAGTTAGTTAGTAGTTAGTTTAGTTAGTAGTTAGTTTAGTAGTTAGTTTAGTAGTTAGTTAGTAGTTAGTTAGTAGTTAGTTAGTAGTTAGTTAGTAGTTAGTTAGTAGTTAGTTAGTAGTTAGTTAGTAGTTAGTTAGTAGTTAGTTAGTTAGTTAGTTAGTAGTTAGTTTAGTAGTTTAGTTAGTAGTTTAGTTAGGTAGTTAGTTAGTAGTTTAGTTTAGTTAGTTTAGTTAGTAGTTAGTTTAGTTAGTTAGTTAGTAGTTAGTTAGTAGTTAGTTAGTTTAGTAAGTTAGTTAGTAGTTAGTTAGTAGTTAGTTAGTAGTTAGTTAGTAGTTAGTTAGTAGTTAGTTAGTAGTTAGTTTAGTAGTTAGTTAGTAGTTAGTTAGTAGTAGTTAGTAGTTAGTTAGTGTAGTTAAGTTAGTAGTTAGTTAGTAGTAGTTTAGTTAGTTAGTTAGTAGTTAGTTAGTTAGTTAGTTAGTAGTTAGTTAGTAGTTAGTTAGTAGTTAGTTAGTAGTTAGTTAGTAGTTAGTTAGTAGTTAGTTAGTAGTTAGTAGTAGTTAGTAGTTAGTTAGTAGTTAGTTAGTAGTTAGTTTTTAGTAGTTAGTTAGTAGTTAGTTAGTAGTTAGTTAGTAGTTAGTTAGTAGTTAGTTAGTAGTTTAGTTAGTAGTTAGTTTAGTAGTTAGTTAGTAGTTAGTTTAGTATTTAGTTATTAGTTAGTTAGTAGTTAGTTAGTAGTTAGTTAGTAGTTAGTTAGTAGTTAGTTAGTAGTTAGTTAGTAGTTAGTTAGTTTAGTTTAGTTAGTTAGTTAGTTAGTAGTTAGTTAGTAGTTAGTTAGTAGTTAGTTAGTAGTTAGTTAGTAGTTAGTTAGTAGTTAGTTAGTAGTTAGTTAGTAGTTAGTTAGTTAGTTAGTAGTTAGTTAGTAGTTAGTTAGTAGTTAGTTAGTAGTTAGTTAGTAGTTAGTTAGTAGTTAGTTAGTAGTTAGTTAGTAGTTAGTTAGTAGTTAGTTAGTAGTTAGTTAGTAGTTAGTTAGTAGTTAGTTAGTAGTTAGTTAGTAGTTAGTTAGTAGTTAGTTAGTAGTTAGTTAGTAGTTAGTTAGTAGTTAGTTAGTAGTTAGTTGTAGTTAGTTAGTAGTTAGTAGTAGTTAGTTAGTAGTTAGTTAGTAGTTAGTTAGTAGTTAGTTAGTAGTTAGTTAGTAGTTAGTTAGTAGTTAGTTAGTAGTTAGTTAGTAGTTAGTTAGTAGTTAGTTAGTAGTTAGTTAGTAGTTAGTTAGTAGTTAGTTAGTAGTTAGTTAGTAGTTAGTTAGTAGTTAGTTAGTAGTTAGTTTAGTATGTTTAGTTAGTAGTTAGTTAGTAGTTAGTTAGTAGTTAGTTAGTAGTTAGTTGTTAGTAGTTAGTTAGTAGTTAGTTAGTAGTTAGTTAGTAGTTAGTTAGTAGTTAGTTAGTAGTTTAGTTAGTAGTTAGTTAGTAGTTAGTTAGTTAGTTAGTATAGTTAGTAGTTAGTTAGTTAGTTAGTAGTTAGTAGTTAGTTAGTAGTTAGTTAGTAGTTAGTTAGTAGTTAGTTAGTAAGTTAGTTTAGTAGTTTAGTTAAGTTAGTTAAGTTATTAGTTAGTTTAGTAGTTAGTTTAGTTAGTTTAGTTAGTAGTTAGTTAGTAGTTTAGTTAGTAGTTAGTTAGTAGTTAGTTAGTAGTTAGTTAGTAGTTAGTTAGTAGTAGTAGTTAGTATAGTAGTTAGTAGTAGTTAGTAGTAGTTAGTAGTAGTTAGTAGTAGTTAGTAGTAGTTAGTAGTAGTTAGTAGTAGTTAGTAGTAGTTAGTTTAGTATTAGTAGTAGTTAGTAGTAGTTAGTAGTAGTTATAGTTAGTAGTTAGTAGTAGTTATAGTAGTATAGTAGTTACTAGTAGTTACTAGTAGTTACTAGTAGTTACTAGTAGTTACTAGTAGTTACTAGTAGTTACTAGTAGTTACTAGTAGTTAGTAGTAGTAGTAGTTAGTAGTAGTTAGAGTAGTAGTAGTAGTTAGTAAGTAGTAGTAGTAGTTAGTAGTAGTTAGTAGTAGTTAAGTAGTAGTTAGTAGTAGTTAGTAGTAGTTAGTAGTAGTTAGTAGTAGTTAGTAGTAGTTAGTAGTAGTTAGTAGTGTTTAGTAGTTTAGTTTAGTAGTAGTTAGTAAGTAGTTAGTAGTAGTTAGTAGTAGTTAGTAGTAGTTAGTAGTAGTTTAGTAGTAGTTAGTAGTAGTGTTAGTAGTAGTTAGTAGTAGTTAGTAGTAGTTAGTAGTAGTTAGTAAGTAGTTTAGTAGTAGTTAGTAGTAGTTTAGTAGTAGTT
>WBZZ01004372.1:180000-191731 GCA_019918135.1 Paulinella micropora
AAGGTAAGTAAAGGTAAGTAAAGGTAAGTAAGTAAGTAAGGTAAGTAAAGGTAAGTAAAGGTAAGTAAAGGTAAGTAAAGGTAAGTAAAGGTATAAGTAAGGTAAGTAAAAGGTAAGTAAGGTAAGTAAAGGTAAGTAAAGTAAGTAAGGTAAGTAAAGGTAAGTAAAGGTAAGTAAAGGTAAGTAAAGGTAAGTAAAGGTAAGTAAAGGTAAGTAAAGTAAGTAAAGGTAAGTAAGTAAAGGTAAGTAAAGGTAAGTAAAGGTAAGTAAAGTAAAGTAAGGTAAGTAAAGTAAGTAAAGGTAAGTAAAGGTAAGTAAAGGTAAGTAAAGGTAAGTAAAGGTAAGTAAAGGTAAGTAAAGGTAAGTAAAGGTAAGTAAAGGTAAGTAAAGGTAAGTAAAGGTAAGTAAAGGTAAGTAAAGGTAAGTAAAGGTAAGTAAAGGTAAGTAAAGGTAAGTAAAGGAAGTAAGGTAAGTAAAGGTAAGTAAAGGAAGTAAAGGAAGTAAGGTAAGTAAAGGTAGTAAAGGAAGTAAAGGATAAAGGAAGTAAAGGAAGTAAAGGAAGTAAAGGAAGTAAAGGAAGTAAAGGAAGTAAAGGAAGTAAAGGAAGTAAAGGAAGTAAAGGAAGTAAAGGAAGTAAAGGAAGTAAAGGAAGTAAAGGAAGTAAAGGAAGTAAAGGAAGTAAGGAAGTAAAGTAAGTAAAGTAAGTAAAGTAAGTAAAGTAAGTAAAGTAAGTAAAGTAAGTAAAGTAAGTAAAGTAAGTAAAAGTAAGTAAAGTAAGTAAAGTAAGTAAAGTAAGTAAAGTAAGTAAAGTAAGTAAAGTAAGTAAAGTAAGTAAAGTAAGTAAAGTAAGTAAAGTAAGTAAAGTAAGTAAGGTAAGTAAGGTGTAAGTGTAAGGTAAAGTAAGGTAAGTAAGTAAAAGTAAGTAAAGTAAGTAAAGTAAGTAAAGTAAGTAAAGTAAGTAAAGTAAGTAAAGTAAGTAAAGTAAGTAAAGTAAGTAAAGTAAGTAAAGTAAGTAAAGTAAGTAAAGTAAGTAAAGTAAGTAAAGTAAGTATAAAGTAAGTAAAGTAAGTAAAGTAAGTAAAGTAAGTAAAGTAAGTAAAGTAAGTAAAGTAAGTAAAGTAAGTAAAGTAAGTAAAGTAAGTAAAGTAAGTAAAGTAAGTAAAGTAAGTAAAGTAAGTAAAGTAAGTAAAGTAAGTAAAGTAAGTAAAGTAAGTAAAGTAAGTAAAGTAAGTAAAGTAAGTAAAGTAAGTAAAGTAAGTAAAGTAAGTAAAGTAAGTAAAGTAAGTAAAGTAAGTAAAGTAAGTAAAGTAAGTAAAGTAAGTAAGGTAAGTAAGGTAAGTAAGGTAAGTAAGGTAAGTAAGGTAAGTAAGGTAGGGTAAGGTAGGGTAAGGTAGGGTAAGGTAGGGTAAGGTAGGGTAAGGTAGGGTAAGGTAGGGTAAGGTAGGGTTAAGGTAGGGTAAGGTAGGGTAAGGTAGGGTAAGGTAGGGTAAGGTAGGGTAAGGTAGGGTAAGGTAGGGTAAGGTAGGGTAAGGTAGGGTAAGGTAGGGTAAGGTAGGGTAGGTAGGGTAGGGAGGTAGGGTAGGTAGGTAGGTAGGGTAGGTAGGGTAGGGAGGGTAGGTAGGGTAGGTAGGGTAGGTAGGGTAAGGTAGGGTAAGGTAGGGTAAGGTAGGGTAAGGTAGGGTAAGGTAGGGTAAGGTAGGGTAAGGTAGGGTAAGGTAGGGTAAGGTAGGGTAAGGTAGGGTAAGGTAGGGTAAGGTAGGGTAAGGTAGGGTAAGGTAGGGTAAGGTAGGGTAAGGTAGGGTAAGGTAGGGTAAAGGTAGGGTAAGGTAGGGTAAGGTAGGGTAAGGTAGGGTAAGGTAGGGTAAGGTAGGGTAAGGTAGGGTAAGGTTAGGGTAGGTTAGGGTAGGTTAGGGTAGGTTAGGGTAGGTTAGGGTAGGTTAGGTTTAGGGTAGGTTAGGGTAGGTTAGGGTAGGTTAGGGTAGGTTAGGGTAGGTTAGGGTAGGTTAGGGTAGGTTAGGGTAGGTTAGGGTAGGTTAGGGTAGGTTAGGGTAGGTTAGGGTAGGTTAGGGTAGGTTAGGGTAGGTTAGGGTAGGTTAGGGTAGGTTAGGGTGGTAGGGTAGGTTAGGGTAGGTTAGGGTAGGTTAGGGTAGGTTTAGGGTAGGTTAGGGTAGGTTAGGGTAGGTTTAGGGTAGGTTAGGGTAGGTTAGGGTAGGTTAGGGTAGGTTAGGGTAGGTTAAGGGTAGGTTAGGGTAGGTTAGGTAAGGTTAGGGTAGGTTAGGGTAGGTTTAGGGTAGGTTTAGGGTAGGTTAGGGTAGGTTAGGGTAGGTTAGGTAGGTTAGGGTTGGGTTAGGGTGGGTTAGGGTGGGTTAGGGTGGGTTAGGGTGGGTTAGGGTGGGTTAGGGTGGGTTAGGTGGGTTAGGGTTGGGTTAGGTTTGGGTTAGGTTGGGTTAGGTTGGGTTAGGTTGGGTTAGGTTGGGTTAGGTTGGTTAGGTTGGGTTAGGTTGGGTTAGGTTGGGTTAGGTTGGGTTAGGTTGGGTTAGGTTGGGTTAGGTTGGGTTAGGTTGGGTTAGGTTGGGTTAGGTTGGGTTTAGGTTGGGTTAGGTTGGGTTAGGTTGGGTTAGGTTGGGTTAGGTTGGGTTAGGTTGGGTTAGGTTGGGTTAGGTTGGGTTAGGTGGGTAGGTTGGGTTAGGTTGGGTTAGGTTGGGTTAGGTTGGGTTAGGTTGGGTTAGGTTGGGTTAGGTTGGGTTAGGTTGGTTAGGTTGGGTTAGGTTGGGTTAGGTTGGGTTAGGTTGGGTTAGGTTGGGTTAGGTTGGGTTAGGTTGGGTTAGGTTGGGTTAGGTTAGGTTAGGTTAGGTTAGGTTTAGGTTAGGTTAGGTTAGGTTAGGTTAGGTTAGGTTAGGTTAGGTTAGGTAAGGTTAGGTAAGGTAAGGTAAAGGTAAGGTAAAGGTAAAGGTAAAGGTAAAGGTAAAGGTAAAAGGTAAAGGTAAAGGTAAAGGTAAAGGTAAAGGTAAAGGTAAAGGTAAAGGTAAAGGTAAAGGTAAAGGTAAAGGTAAAGGTAAAGGTAAAGGTAAAGGTAAAGGTAAAGGTAAAGGTAAAGGTAAAGGTAAAGGTAAAGGTAAAGGTAAAGGTAAAGGTAAAGGTAAAGGTAAAGGTAAAGGTAAAGGTAAAGGTAAAGGTAAGGTAAGGGTAAGGGTAAGGGTAAGGGTAAGGGTAAGGGTAAGGGTAAGGGTAAGGGTAAGGGTTAAGGGTTAAGGGTTAAGGGTTAAGGGTTAAGGGTTAAGGTTAGGGTTAGGGTTAAGGTTAAGGTTAAGGTTAAGGTTAAGGTTAAGGTTAAGGTTAAGGTTAAGGTTAAGGTTAAGGTTAAGGTTAAGGTTAAGGTTAAGGTTAAGGTTAAGGTTAAGGTTAAGGTAAGGTAAGGTAAGGTAAGGTAAGGTAAGGTAAGGTAAGGTAAGGTAAGGTAAGGTAAGGTAAGGTAAGGTAAGGTAAGGCAAGGTAAGGCAAGGTAAGGTAAGGTAGGGTAAGGTAGGGTAAGGTAGGGTAAGGTAGGGTAAGGTAGGGTAGGGTAGGTAGGGTAGGGTAGGGTAGGGTAGGGTAGGTAGGGTAGGTAGGGTAGGGTAGGGTAGGGTAGGGTAGGGTAGGGTAGGTAGGGTAGGGTAGGGTAGGGTAGGGTAGGGTAGGGTAGGGTAGGGTAGGGTAGGGTAGGGTAGGGTAGGGTAGGGTAGGGTAGGGTAGGGTAGGGTAGGGTAGGGTAGGGTAGGGTAGGGTAGGGTAGGTTAGGGTAGGTAGGGTAGTAGGGTAGGGTAGGGTAGGGTAGGTAGGGTAGGGTAGGGTAGGGTAGGGTAGGGTAGGGTAGGGTAGGGTAGGGTAGGTAGGGTAGGGTAGGGGAGGGTAGGGTAGGGTAGGGGGGTAGGGTAGGGTAGGTAGGGGGTAGGTAGGGTAGGGTAGGGTAGGGTAGGGTAGGGTAGGGTAGGGTAGGGTAGGGTAGGGTAGGGTAGGGTAGGGTAGGTAGGGTAGGAGTAGGGTAGGTAGGGTAGGGTAGGGTAGGGTAGGGTAGGGTAGGGTAGGGTAGGGTAGGGTAGGGTAGGGTAGGGTAGGGTAGGGTAGGGTAGGGTAGGGTAGGGTAGGGTAGGGTAGGGTAGGGTAGGGTAGGGTAGGGTAGGGTAGGGTAGGGTAGGGTAGGTAGGGTAGGTAGGGTAGGGTAGGGTAGGTAGGGTAGGGTAGGGTAGGGTAGGGTAGGGTAGGGTAGGGTAGGTAGGGTAGGGTAGGGTAGGGTAGGGTAGGGTAGGGTAGGGTAGGGTAGGGTA
The DNA here is from genome assembly GCA_019918135.1 of Paulinella micropora. Taxonomy (NCBI): domain Eukaryota; phylum Cercozoa; class Imbricatea; order Euglyphida; family Paulinellidae; genus Paulinella; species Paulinella micropora. The sequence goes on from WBZZ01004372.1 coordinate 184,305, forward strand.
GGGTAGGGTAGGGTAGGGTAGGGTAGGGTAGGTAGGGTAGGTAGGGTAGGGTAGGTAAGGTAGGTAAGGGTAGGTAAGGGTAGGTAAGGGTAGGTAAGGGTAGGTAAGGTAGGTAAAGGTAGGTAAAGGTAGGTAAAGGTAGGTAAAGGTAGGTAAAGGTAGGTAAAGGTAGGTAAAGGTAGGTAAAGGTAGGTAAAGGTAGGTAAAGGTAGGTAAAGGTAGGTAAAGTAGGTAAAGGTAGGTAAAGGTAGGTAAAGGTAGGTAAAGGTAGGTAAAGGTAGGTAAAGGTAGGTAAAGGTAGGTAAAGGTAGGTAAAGGTAGGTAAAGGTAGGTAAAGGTAGGTAAAGGTAGGTAAAGGTAGGTAAAGGTAGGTAAAGGTAGGTAAAGGTAGGTAAAGGTAGGTAAAGGTAGGTAAAGGTAGGTAAAGGTAGGTAAAGGTAGGTAAAGGTAGGTAAAGGTAGGTAAAGGTAGGTAAAGGTAGGTAAAGGTAGGTAAAGGTAGGTAAAGGTAGGTAAAGGTAGGTAAAGGTAGGTAAAGGTAGGTAAAGGTAGGTAAAGGTAGGTAAAGGTAGGTAAAGGTAGGTAAAGGTAGGTAAAGGTAGGTAAAGGTAGGTAAAGGTAGGTAAAGGTAGGTAAAGGTAGGTAAAGGTAGGTAAAGGTAGGTAAAGGTAGGTAAAGGTAGGTAAAGGTAGGTAAAGGTAGGTAAAGGTAGGTAAAGGTAGGTAAAGGTAGGTAAAGGTAGGTAAAGGTAGGTAAAGGTAGGTAAAGGTAGGTAAAGGTAGGTAAAGGTAGGTAAAGGTAGGTAAAGGTAGGTAAAGGTAGGTAAAGGTAGGTAAAGGTAGGTAAAGGTAGGTAAAGGTAGGTAAAGGTAGTAAAGGTAGGTAAAGGTAGGTAAAGGTAGGTAAAGGTAGGTAAAGGTAGGTAAAGGTAGGTAAAGGTAGGTAAAGGTAGGTAAAGGTAGGTAAAGGTAGGTAAAGGTAGGTAAAGGTAGGTAAAGGTAGGTAAAGGTAGGTAAAGGTAGGTAAAGGTAGGTAAAGGTAGGTAAGGTAGGTAAAGGTAGGTAAAGGTAGGTAAAGGTAGGTAAAGGTAGGTAAAGGTAGGTAAAGGTAGGTAAAGGTAGGTAAAGGTAGGTAAAGGTAGGTAAAGGTAGGTAAAGGTAGGTAAAGGTAGGTAGGTAAGGTAAGGTAAGGTAAGGTAAGGTAAGGTAAGGTAAGGTAAGGTAAGGTAGGTAAGGTAAGGTAAGGTAAGGTAAGGTAAGGTAAGGTAAGGTAAGGTAAGGTAAGGTAAGGTAAGGTAAGGTAAGGTAAGGTAAGGTAAGGTAAGGTAGGTAAGGTAAGGGGTTAAGGTAAGGTAAGGTAAGGTAAGGTAAGGTAAGGTAAGGTAAGGTAAGGTAAGGTAAGGTAAGGTAAGGTAAAGGTAAGGTAAGGTAAGGTAAGGTAAGGTAAGGTAAGGTAAGGTAAGGTAAGGTAAGGTAAGGTAAGGTAAGGTAAGGTAAGGTAAGGTAAGGTAAGGTAAGGTAAGGTAAGGTAAGGTAAGGTAAGGTAAGGTAAGGTAAGGTAAGGTAAGGTAAGGTAAGGTAAGGTAAGGTAAGGTAAGGTAAGGTAAGGTAAGGTAAGGTAAGGTAAGGTAAGGTAAGGTAAGGTAAGGTAAGGTAAGGTAAGGTAAGGTAAGGTAAAGGTAAGGTAAAGGTAAGGTAAGGTAAGGTAAGGTAAGGTAAGGTAAGGTAAGGTAAGGTAAGGTAAGGTAAGGTAAGGTAAGGTAAGGTAAGGTAAGGTAAGGTAAGGTAAGGTAAGGTAAGGTAAGGTAAGGTAAGGTAAGGTAAGGTAAGGTAAGGTAAGGTAAGGTAAGGTAAGGTAAGGTAAGGTAAGGTAAGGTAAGGTAAGGTAAGGTAAGGTAAGGTAAGGTAAGGTAAGGTAAGGTAAGGTAAGGTAAGGTAAGGTAAGGTAAGGTAAGGTAAGGTAAGGTAAGGTAAGGTAAGGTAAAGGTAAGGTAAAGGTAAGGTAAGGTAAGGTAAGGTAAGGTAAGGTAAGGTAAGGTAAGGTAAGGTAAGGTAAGGTAAGGTAAGGTAAGGTAAAGGTAAGGTAAGGTAAGGTAAGGTAAGGTAAGGTAAGGTAAGGTAAGGTAAGGTAAGGTAAGGTAAGGTAAGGTAAGGTAAGGTAAGGTAAGGTAAGGTAAGGTAAGGTAAGGTAAGGTAAGGTAAGGTAAGGTAAGGTAAGGTAAGGTAAGGTAAGGTAAGGTAAGGTAAGGTAAGGTAAGGTAAGGTAAGGTAAGGTAAGGTAAAGGTAAGGTAAGGTAAGGTAAGGTAAGGTAAGGTAAGGTAAGGTAAGGTAAGGTAAGGTAAGGTAAGGTAAGGTAAGGTAAGGTAAGGTAAGGTAAGGTAAGGTAAGGTAAGGTAAGGTAAGGTAAGGTAAGGTAAGGTAAGGTAAGGTAAGGTAAGGTAAGGTAAGGTAAGGTAAGGTAAGGTAAGGTAAGGTAAGGTAAGGTAAGGTAAGGTAAGGTAAGGTAAGGTAAGGTAAGGTAAGGTAGGTAAGGTAAGGTAAGGTAAGTAAGGTAAGGTAAGGTAAGTAAGGAAGGTAAGGTAAGGTAAGGTAAGGTAAGGTAAGGTAGGTAAGGTAGGTAGGGTAGGGTAGGGTAGGGGTAGGGTAGGGTAGGGTAGGGTAGGGTAGGGTAGGGTAGGGGGTAGGGTAGGGTAGGGTAGGGTAGGTAGGGTAGGGTAGGGTAGGGTAGGGTAGGGTAGGTAGGGTAGGGTAGGGTAGGGTAGTAGGGTAGTAGGTAGGGTAGGGTAGGGTAGGTAGGGTAGGGTAGGGTAGGGTAGGGTAGGGTAGGGTAGGGTAGGGTAGGGTAGGGTAGGGTAGGGTAGGTAGGGTAGGGTAGGGTAGGTAGGGTAGGGTAGGGTAGGGTAGGGTAGGGTAGGGTAGGGGTAGGGTAGGGTAGGGTAGGGTAGGGTAGGGTAGGGTAGGGTAGGGTAGGGTAGGGTAGGGTAGGGTAGGGTAGGGTAGGGTAGGGTAGGGTAGGGTAGGGTAGGGTAGGGTAGGGTAGGGTAGGGTAGGGTAGGGTAGGGTTAGGGTAGGGTAGGGTAGGGTAGGGTAGGGTAGGGTAGGGTAGGGTAGGGTAGGGTAGGGTAGGGTAGGGTAGGGTAGGGTAGGGTAGGGTAGGGTAGGGTAGGGTAGGGTAGGGTAGGGTAGGGTAGGGTAGGGGTAGGGTAGGGTAGGGTAGGGTAGGTAGGGTAGGGTAGGGTAGGGTAGGGTAGGGGTAGGTAGGGTAGGGTAGGGTAGGAGGGTAGGGTAGGGTAGGGTAGGGTAGGGTAGGGTAGGGTAGGGTAGGGTAGGGTAGGTAGGGTAGGGTAGGTAGGGTAGGGTAGGTAGGGTAGGTAGGGTAGGTAGGGTAGGTAGGTAGGTAGGGTAGGTAGGGTAGGTAGGGTAGGTAGGGTAGGTAGGGTAGGTAGGGTAGGTAGGGTAGGTAGGGTAGGTAGGGTAGGTAGGGAGGTAGGGTAGGTAGGGTAGGTAGGGTAGGTAGGTAGGTAGGGTAGGTAGGGTAGGTAGGGTAGGTAGGGTAGGTAGGGTAGGTAGGGTAGGTAGGGTAGGTAGGGTAGTAGGGAGGTAGGTAGGTAGGGTAGGTAGGGTAGGTAGGGTAGGTAGGGTAGGTAGGGTAGGTAGGGTAGGTAGGGTAGGTAGGGTAGGTAGGGTAGGTAGGGTAGGTAGGGTAGGTAGGGTAGGTAGGGTAGGTAGGGTAGGTAGGGTAGGTAGGGTAGGTAGGGTAGGTAGGGTAGGTAGGGTAGGTAGGGTAGGTAGGGTAGGTAGGGTAGGTAGGGTAGGTAGGGTAGGTAGGGTAGGTAGGGTAGGTAGGGTAGGTAGGGTAGGTAGGGTAGGTAGGGTAGGTAGGGTAGGTAGGGTAGGTAGGGTAGGTAGGGTAGGTAGGGTAGGTAGGGTAGGTAGGGTAGGTAGGGTAGGTAGGGTAGGTAGGGTAGGTAGGGTAGGTAGGGTAGGTAGGGTAGGTAGGGTAGGTAGGGTAGGTAGGGGTAGGTAGGGTAGGTAGGGTAGGTAGGGGTAGGTAGGTAGTAGGGTAGGTAGGGTAGGTAGGTAGGTAGGGTAGGTAGGGTAGGTAGGGGGTAGGGTAGGGGTAGGTAGGGTAGGTAGGGTAGGTAGGGTAGGTAGGTAGGTAGGGTAGGTAGGGTAGGGTAGGTAGGTAGGGTAGGTAGGGTAGGTAGGGTAGGTAGGGTAGGTAGGGTAGGTAGGGTAGGGGGTAGGGGGTAGGTAGGGTAGGTAGGGTAGGTAGGGTAGGTAGGGTAGGTAGGGTAGGTAGGGTAGGTAGGGTAGGTAGGGTAGGTAGGGTAGGTAGGGTAGGTAGGGTAGGTAGGGTAGGTAGGGTAGGTAGGGAGGTAGTAGGTAGGTAGTAGGAGGGTAAGGTAGGGTAGGTAGGGTAGGTAGGGTAGGTAGGGTAGGTAGGGTAGGAGGTAGGTAAGGGGGTAAGGTAGGGTAGGTAGGGTAGGTATAAGGGTAGGTAGGGTAGAGGTAGGGTAGGTAGGGTAGGTAGGGTAGGTAGGGTAGGTAGGGTAGGTAGGGTAGGTAGGGTAGGTAGGGTAGGTAGGGTAGGTAGGGTAGGTAGGGTAGGTAGGGTAGGTAGGGTAGGTAGGGTAGGTAGGGTAGGTAGGGTAGGTAGGGTAGGTAGGGTAGGTAGGGTAGGTAGGGTAGGTAGGGGTAGGGTAGGGTAGGTAGGGTAGGTAGGGTAGGTAGGGTAGGTAGGGTAGGTAGGGTAGGTAGGGTAGGTAGGGTAGGTAGGGTAGGTAGGGGTAGGGTAGGGGTAGGTAGGGTAGGGTAGGTAGGGTAGGTAGGGTAGGGGGTAGGGGGTAGGTAGGGTAGGTAGGGTAGTAGGTAGGGTAGGTAGGGTAGGTAGGGTAGGTAGGTTAGGAGGTTAGGAGGTTAGGAGTTAGGAGTTAGGAGTTAGGAGTTAGGAGTTAGGAGTTAGGAGTTAGGAGTAGGAGGAGGAGTAGTGAGTAGTGAGTAGTGAGTAGTGAGTAGTAAGTAGTAGTAGTAGTAAGTAGTAAGTAGTAAGTAGTAAGTAGTAAGTAGTAGTAGTAGTAGTAGTAGTAGTAGTAGTAGTAGTAGTAGTAGTAGTACTATTTCTACAGACATAACCTAGTACCCAACCCCACCAAAACCACCTACACTATCTTCCACAAGCACGAACAGAAGGTGCAGCTCGACTTGACTATCGACGGCAAGAGGCTCCAACAAGAACGAAAGGTAAAAGTATTAGGTACAATCATCCAAAGCAACCTGTCCTTCCGTGAACATATACAATCTATTATATTCCGCCTTCAACCATTCGTCCAAATGTTTCGTTATGTGAACAGCCTACTTCCCACTCACATCCTCCTCCAACTTTACTATGCACATGTATACCCCCTACTTAAGTATGGTATCTCTATATGGGGATCTGATGACTACAACACCATTATACATCCACTCATTATCATCCAAAAACGTATAGTCCGTCTGATATGTCTCAAATCATGGAGAACACCTACCAAGCCTCTTTTTGCCAAACTACGCTTACTCAACATACTTAACATGTATAAGTACAGCGTATGCATGGATGCACACTCCCTTATTTACCCAGCCTTCAAGGCTTTCCTTCCCCTTCACTACAACAATATCCGACCAATCACAGCTGTTCATAACTACAACACTAGGCGGTCATCAAAGAAACACATGTACAACGACTCAACGACGGGTCAATACAGCAGAGCAGCACAAGCACAATGGGATAAGCTGCCAGAGCACCTAAGAGATATCTCATACAAAGTAGAATTCAAAAAGGAACTCAAAGCATATCTCTTAAGGATGCAAGAATCCTGACACTGCCTACGGGCCTAAAGAGGGCGTTGGACACCTCATCATCAGATGATACCTGAGTGTGGGACAAGTTCAGCGTTGATCACATCCTAAGCCGGAGTGTGGTTGGCCAAACCCCCTTGGGGAGTCACCTCGTGTCTACCAGCTTTTGCGAGTGCCACCGTTATATATAGTACTGAGTGAGAATATAACACTTTCAACATATATATATAAATATATATATTATATATATTTATGTATATATATAATATATAGTACTGAGTGAGAATATAACTCTTTCAACATATATATATACATATATATATATATTATATTATTATATATATTTCCGTTTTTTTTTTTTTTTTTTTTTTTTTTTTTTTTTTTCTCGTTCCTCACTGAACTAGAACTTTACTTTGACTTCATAAAAGATTAATCTAATATATGCTGCCAATTTGCGAAACAGACAAAAACACGTGATAGAATTTCTGGAATACCTGCTGACAATTTGAAATGCAGATAAAAAGGAAAAGCGAAAATTTTTTTCACACCGCACACCTAGAGGCTCAGGTCAATTTACACTCTTGCCAGATTTTGACAAACTGGAAAGTGGTCAACTTTTCACTTTTCAGAATAGTCTTAATCAGTCAAAGTGCGAACAAGAATGAGTGATGACGATAGTAGCGATGGAGAATATACTGAAAGAGAATACCACAATAAGTGGTTAGAAAAATTAAAAGATACGCATTACTCTCAGTTAATAAAACAAAAATTGAAAAACGAAACAAGAAATGAAATAATACAAAACAAACTTGACGAGAATGAGAAAGAAATGATTGAATTGGAAAAGCAAAAAAGAGAGTGGGAAAATAAAGGAAATGCTATTAACGAAATGCTTGAAATGCGAAAAGGAGAAAGAGAAAGAAAGGAAAAAATAGATTTGGTAAAGAGAGAAGAAAAGAGAAAAGAGCTGAACAAGAAAAAACAATTACGATTATTTGAGAATTGGCTCAGTGCCGAGAATCAACCAATGGGAGTTGATGATGAGATTAGAGCAAGAAAAATGATTGAAGGAATGAAAACAACATATAATGTAATTGAAGAATATGAGAAATACAAAAGACAGTGAATTAATTGAAAAAGTAGTTTTCACTACTAACTCCTTTAGCACATAGGAGTATAAACTAGTGTGCTTTCAATTTAAAAAAAAATTAGGCAAAAACTTTCTTCATTTCAAATGAATTTTATCTACCATACTTGTTTGTGTGTGGTAGGCTTAGAATACTGGAGAAGACTTCAAAAAGGTAATTTAATAATAATTATTTAAAGGTAGCAGTTTTTCTTTCTTTTGTCTGTCTGTATTTGTTATAAATAGGAAGATGAAATAACGAATAACCGGTCTTAGTGTGGTTTCTGTAGAGAAACTGCACTGAACATCTGTCTTGAAGTGCGACCCTATACTACTTACATTACATTACATTACACTCATTACATTACATTACATTACATTACGTTATATTATGTACACATAAGTCTTTTATCAACAGGGAGAAGTACAGTTTATGACTGTGTTGAAACTTGAGAAAGCAAAAAT
>WBZZ01004373.1:20000-27500 GCA_019918135.1 Paulinella micropora
AGGTAGTGTTGGCTTCTGCTTGTTGAAACTAGATAGAATAGATAGATAGATAGAATAGATAGAATAGATAGATAGATAGATAGATAGATAGATAGATAGATAGAATAGATAGATATATAGATAGAATAGATAGATAGGTAGTGTTGGCTTCTGCTTGTTGAAACTAGATAGAATAGATAGATAGATAGAACAGATAGAATAGATAGAATAGATAGATAGAATAGATAGATAGGTAGTGTTGGCTTCTGCTTGTTGAAACTAGATAGAATAGATAGATAGATAGAACAGATAGAACAGATAGAATAGATAGATAGAATAGATAGATAGGTAGTGTTGGCTTCTGCTTGTTGAAACTAGATAGAATAGATAGATAGATAGAACAGATAGAACAGATAGAATAGATAGATAGAATAGATAGATAGGTAGTGTTGGCTTCTGCTTGTTGAAACTAGATAGAATAGATAGATAGATAGAACAGATAGAATAGATAGAATAGATAGATAGAATAGATAGATAGGCAGTGTTGGCTTCTGCTTGTTGAAACTAGATAGAATAGATAGATAGATAGAACAGATAGAATAGATAGAATAGATAGATAGAATAGATAGATAGGTAGTGTTGGCTTCTGCTTGTTGAAACTAGATACAATAGATAGATAGATAGATAGAATAGATAGATAGATAGATAGATAGTTAGATAGATAGATAGATAGATAGATAGATAGATAGATAGATAGAATAGATAGATAGGTAGTGTTGGCTTCTGCTTGTTGAAACTAGATAGAATAGATAGATAGATAGAATAGATAGATAGATAGATAGAATAGATAGATAGATAGATAGATATATAGATAGGTAGTGTTGGCTTCTGCTTGTTGAAACTAGATAGAATAGATAGATAGATAGAATAGATAGAATAGATAGATAGATAGATAGATAGATAGATAGATAGATAGATAGAATAGATAGATATATAGATAGAATAGATAGATAGGTAGTGTTGGCTTCTGCTTGTTGAAACTAGAAGAATAGATAGATAGATAGAACAGATAGAATAGATAGAATAGATAGATAGAATAGATAGATAGGTAGTGTTGGCTTCTGCTTGTTGAAACTAGATAGAATAGATAGATAGATAGAACAGATAGAATAGATAGAATAGATAGATAGAATAGATAGATAGGTAGTGTTGGCTTCTGCTTGTTGAAACTAGATAGAATAGATAGATAGATAGAACAGATAGAATAGATAGAATAGATAGATAGAATAGATAGATAGGTAGTGTTGGCTTCTGCTTGTTGAAACTAGATAGAATAGATAGATAGATAGAACAGATAGAATAGATAGAATAGATAGATAGAATAGATAGATAGGTAGTGTTGGCTTCTGCTTGTTGAAACTAGATAGAATAGATAGATAGATAGAACAGATAGAATAGATAGAATAGATAGATAGAATAGATAGATAGGTAGTGTTGGCTTCTGCTTGTTGAAACTAGATAGAATAGATAGATAGAATAGATAGAATAGATAGATAGATAGATAGATAGTTAGATAGATAGATAGATAGATAGATAGATAGATAGATAGATAGATAGAATAGATAGATAGGTAGTGTTGGCTTCTGCTTGTTGAAACTAGATAGAATAGATAGATAGATAGAATAGATAGATAGATAGATAGAATAGATAGATAGAATAGATAGATAGGTAGTGTTGGCTTCTGCTTGTTGAAACTAGATAGAATAGATAGATAGAATAGATAGATAGAATAGATATATAGATAGATAGATAGATAGATAGATAGATAGATAGATAGAATAGATAGAATAGATAGATAGAATAGATAGATAGGTAGTGTTGGCTTCTGCTTGTTGAAACTAGATAGAATAGATAGATAGATAGAACAGATAGAATAGATAGAATAGATAGATAGAATAGATAGATAGGTAGTGTTGGCTTCTGCTTGTTGAAACTAGATAGAATAGATAGATAGATAGAACAGATAGAATAGATAGAATAGATAGATAGAATAGATAGATAGGTAGTGTTGGCTTCTGCTTGTTGAAACTAGATAGAATAGATAGATAGATAGAACAGATAGAATAGATAGATAGAATAGATAGATAGGTAGTGTTGGCTTCTGCTTGTTGAAACTAGATAGAATAGATAGATAGATAGAACAGATAGAATAGATAGAATAGATAGATAAGATAGATAGGTAGTGTTGGCTTCTGCTTGTTGAAACTAGATAGAATAGATAGATAGATAGAACAGATAGAATAGATAGAATAGATAGATAGAATAGATAGATAGGTAGTGTTGGCTTCTGCTTGTTGAAACTAGATAGAATAGATAGATAGATAGAACAGATAGAATAGATAGAATAGATAGATAGAATAGATAGATAGGTAGTGTTGGCTTCTGCTTGTTGAAACTAGATAGAATAGATAGATAGATAGATAGAATAGATAGATAGATAGATAGATAGTTAGATAGATAGATAGATAGATAGATAGATAGATAGATAGAATAGATAGATAGGTAGTGTTGGCTTCTGCTTGTTGAAACTAGATAGAATAGATAGATAGATAGAATAGATAGATAGATAGATAGAATAGATAGATAGAATAGATAGATATATAGATAGATATATAGATAGGTAGTGTTGGCTTCTGCTTGTTGAAACTAGATAGAATAGATAGATAGATAGAATAGATAGAATAGATAGATAGATAGATAGATAGATAGATAGATAGAATAGATAGATATATAGATAGAATAGATAGATAGGTAGTGTTGGCTTCTGCTTGTTGAAACTAGATAGAATAGATAGATAGATAGAACAGATAGAATAGATAGAATAGATAGATAGAATAGATAGATAGGTAGTGTTGGCTTCTGCTTGTTGAAACTAGATAGAATAGATAGATAGATAGAACAGATAGAATAGATAGAATAGATAGATAGAATAGATAGATAGGTAGTTTTGGCTTCTGCTTGTTGAAACTAGATAGAATAGATAGATAGATAGAACAGATAGAATAGATAGAATAGATAGATAGAATAGATAGATAGGTAGTGTTGGCTTCTGCTTGTTGAAACTAGATAGAATAGAAAGATAGATAGAACAGATAGAATAGATAGAATAGATAGATAGAATAGATAGATAGGTAGTGTTGGCTTCTGCTTGTTGAAACTAGATATAATAGATAGATAGATAGAACAGATAGAATAGATAGAATAGATAGATAGAATAGATAGATAGGTAGTGTTGGCTTCTGCTTGTTGAAACTAGATAGAATAGATAGATAGATAGAACAGATAGAATAGATAGAATAGATAGATAGAATAGATAGATAGGTAGTGTTGGCTTCTGCTTGTTGAAACTAGATAGAATAGATAGATAGATAGATAGAATAGATAGATAGATAGATAGATAGTTAGATAGATAGATAGATAGATAGATAGATAGATAGATAGAATAGATAGATAGGTAGTGTTGGCTTCTGCTTGTTGAAACTAGATAGAATAGATAGATAGATAGAATAGATAGATAGATAGATAGAATAGATAGATAGAATAGATAGATATATAGATAGATATATAGATAGGTAGTGTTGGCTTCTGCTTGTTGAAACTAGATAGAATAGATAGATAGATAGAACAGATAGAATAGATAGAATAGATAGATAGAATAGATAGATAGGTAGTGTTGGCTTCTGCTTGTTGAAACTAGATAGAATAGATAGATAGATAGAACAGATAGAATAGATAGAATAGATAGATAGAATAGATAGATAGGTAGTGTTGGCTTCTGCTTGTTGAAACTAGATAGAATAGATAGATAGATAGAACAGATAGAATAGATAGAATAGATAGATAGAATAGATAGATAGGTAGTGTTGGCTTCTGCTTGTTGAAACTAGATAGAATAGATAGATAGATAGAATAGATAGAATAGATAGATAGATAGATAGATAGATAGATAGAATAGATAGATATATAGATAGAATAGATAGATAGTGTTGGCTTCTGCTTGTTGAAACTAGATAGAATAGATAGATAGATAGAACAGATAGAATAGATAGAATAGATAGATAGAATAGATAGATAGGTAGTGTTGGCTTCTGCTTGTTGAAACTAGATAGAATAGATAGATAGATAGAACAGATAGAATAGATAGAATAGATAGATAGAATAGATAGATAGGTAGTGTTGGCTTCTGCTTGTTGAAACTAGATAGAATAGATAGATAGATAGAACAGATAGAATAGATAGAATAGATAGATAGAATAGATAGATAGGTAGTGTTGGCTTCTGCTTGTTGAAACTAGATAGAATAGATAGATAGATAGAACAGATAGAATAGATAGAATAGATAGATAGAATAGATAGATAGGTAGTGTTGGCTTCTGCTTGTTGAAACTAGATAGAATAGAAAGATAGATAGAACAGATAGAATAGATAGAATAGATAGATAGAATAGATAGATAGGTAGTGTTGGCTTCTGCTTGTTGAAACTAGATATAATAGATAGATAGATAGAACAGATAGAATAGATAGAATAGATAGATAGAATAGATAGATAGGTAGTGTTGGCTTCTGCTTGTTGAAACTAGATAGAATAGATAGATAGATAGAACAGATAGAATAGATAGAATAGATAGATAGAATAGATAGATAGGTAGTGTTGGCTTCTGCTTGTTGAAACTAGATAGAATAGATAGATAGATAGATAGAATAGATAGATAGATAGATAGATAGTTAGATAGATAGATAGATAGATAGATAGATAGATAGATAGAATAGATAGATAGGTAGTGTTGGCTTCTGCTTGTTGAAACTAGATAGAATAGATAGATAGATAGAATAGATAGATAGATAGATAGAATAGATAGATAGAATAGATAGATATATAGATAGATATATAGATAGGTAGTGTTGGCTTCTGCTTGTTGAAACTAGATAGAATAGATAGATAGATAGAACAGATAGAATAGATAGAATAGATAGATAGAATAGATAGATAGGTAGTGTTGGCTTCTGCTTGTTGAAACTAGATAGAATAGATAGATAGATAGAACAGATAGAATAGATAGAATAGATAGATAGAATAGATAGATAGGTAGTGTTGGCTTCTGCTTGTTGAAACTAGATAGAATAGATAGATAGATAGAACAGATAGAATAGATAGAATAGATAGATAGAATAGATAGATAGGTAGTGTTGGCTTCTGCTTGTTGAAACTAGATAGAATAGATAGATAGATAGAATAGATAGAATAGATAGATAGATAGATAGATAGATAGATAGAATAGATAGATATATAGATAGAATAGATAGATAGTGTTGGCTTCTGCTTGTTGAAACTAGATAGAATAGATAGATAGATAGAACAGATAGAATAGATAGAATAGATAGATAGAATAGATAGATAGGTAGTGTTGGCTTCTGCTTGTTGAAACTAGATAGAATAGATAGATAGATAGAACAGATAGAATAGATAGAATAGATAGATAGAATAGATAGATAGGTAGTGTTGGCTTCTGCTTGTTGAAACTAGATAGAATAGATAGATAGATAGAACAGATAGAATAGATAGAATAGATAGATAGAATAGATAGATAGGTAGTGTTGGCTTCTGCTTGTTGAAACTAGATAGAATAGATAGATAGATAGAACAGATAGAATAGATAGAATAGATAGATAGAATAGATAGATAGGTAGTGTTGGCTTCTGCTTGTTGAAACTAGATAGAATAGATAGATAGATAGAACAGATAGAATAGATAGAATAGATAGATAGAATAGATAGATAGGTAGTGTTGGCTTCTGCTTGTTGAAACTAGATAGAATAGATAGATAGATAGAACAGATAGAATAGATAGAATAGATAGATAGAATAGATAGATAGGTAGTGTTGGCTTCTGCTTGTTGAAACTAGATAGAATAGATAGATAGATAGAACAGATAGAATAGATAGAATAGATAGATAGAATAGATAGATAGGTAGTGTTGGCTTCTGCTTGTTGAAACTAGATAGAATAGATAGATAGATAGATAGAATAGATAGATAGATAGATAGATAGTTAGATAGATAGATAGATAGATAGATAGATAGATAGATAGATAGAATAGATAGATAGGTAGTGTTGGCTTCTGCTTGTTGAAACTAGATAGAATAGATAGATAGATAGAATAGATAGATAGATAGATAGAATAGATAGATAGAATAGATAGATAGGTAGTGTTGGCTTCTGCTTGTTGAAACTAGATAGAATAGATAGATAGATAGAGTAGATAGAATAGATAGATAGATAGATAGAATAGATAGATAGGTAGTGTTGGCTTCTGCTTGTTGAAACAAGATAGAATAGATAGATAGATAGAATAGATAGAATAGATAGATAGATAGAATAGATAGAATAGATAGATAGATAGATAGATAGATAGATAGGTAGTGTTGGCTTCTGCTTGTTGAAACTAGATAGAATAGATAGATAGATAGATAGAATAGATAGATAGATAGATAGATAGTTAGATAGATAGATAGATAGATAGAATAGATAGATAGATAGAATAGATAGATAGGTAGTGTTGGCTTCTGCTTGTTGAAACTAGATAGAATAGATAGATAGATAGAATAGATAGAATAGATAGATAGATAGATAGAATAGATAGATAGAATAGATAGATATATAGATAGAATAGATAGATAGGTAGTGTTGGCTTCTGCTTGTTGAAACTAGATAGAATAGATAGATAGATAGAATAGATAGAATAGATAGATAGATAGATAGATAGATAGAATAGATAGATATATAGATAGAATAGATAGATAGGTAGTGTTGGCTTCTGCTTGTTGAAACTAGATAGAATAGATAGATAGATAGAATAGATAGAATAGATAGATAGATAGATAGATAGATAGATAGATAGATAGATAGAATAGATAGAATAGATAGATAGGTAGTGTTGGCTTCTGCTTGTTGAAACTAGATAGAATAGATAGATAGATAGAATAGATAGATAGATAGATAGATAGATAGATAGATAGATAGAATAGATAGATATATAGATAGAATAGATAGATAGGTAGTTTTGGCTTCTGCTTGTTGAAACTAGATAGAATAGATAGGATAGATAGAATAGATAGATAGATAGATAGATAGATAGATAGATAGATAGATAGATAGATAGAATAGATAGAATAGATAGATAGGTAGTGTTGGCTTCTGCTTGTTGAAACTAGATAGAATAGATGGATAGATAGAATAGATAGATAGATATAGATAGATAGATAGATAGATAGATAGATAGATAGATAGAATAGATAGATAGGTAGTTGTGGCTTCTGCTTGTTGAAACTAGATAGAATAGATGGATAGATAGAATAGATAGATAGATATAGATAGATAGATAGATAGATAGATAGATAGAATAGATAGATATATAGTAGATATAGATAGATAGATAGATAGATAGATAGAATAGATAGAAT
>WBZZ01004373.1:60000-62500 GCA_019918135.1 Paulinella micropora
AATAATAATAATAATAACAATAATAATAATAATAATAAATAATACTAATAATAATAAATAATAATAATAATAATAATAATAATTAATAATGATAATAATAATAATAATAATAATAATAATAATAATAATAAAAATAATAATGAATAATAAATAATAATAATAGTAATAATAATAAATAATAATAATAATAATAATAATAATAATAATAATAATAATAATAATAACAATAATAATAATAATAATAATAATAGTGGTGCTTCTCTGTCAATGGCTGATGCATTTCTGCACATGCGCCTCCATCGTCTCACCCGTGAGGGGAGTACGAAGAATTGACGATAAGCTCTAATGACACCCCCGCAAGGGCAGTTCCAACACTTCCAGACGGGCCGGTATGTTCAATGAAAATACTGGTCCAGACGGATCGGTATGTTCAATGAAAATACTGGTGGCACCGACGGGAATCGAACTGGCGACAGGGCCCAGATGGTAAATAATAATAATAATAATAATAATAGTAATAATAATGATAATAATAATGATAATAATAATGATAATAATAATGATAATAATAATAATAATAATTCTAATAGTAATAATGATAATAATAATAATAATAATAATAATAATATAGTGCTTCTCTGTCAATGGCTGATGCATTTCTGCACATGCGCCTCCATCGTCTCACCCGTGAGGGGAGTACGAAGAATTGACGATAAGCTCTAATGACACCCCCGCAAGGGCAGTTCCAACACTTCCAGACGGGCCGGTATGTTCAATGAAAATACTGGTCCAGAAATAGACCGGTATGTTCAATGAAAATACTGGTGGCACCGACGGGAATCGAACTGGCGACAGGGCCCAGATGGTAGAACTTGACCACTGGGCTATCACGGTGTCCAATAATAATATGATAATAATAATAATAATAATAATAAATAATAAATAATAATAATAATAATAATAATGATTAATAACAATAATAAGAATAACAATAATAAGAATAATAATAATAATAGTAATAATAATAATAATAATAATAATAATAATAATAATAATAATAATAATAATAATAATAATAGTGCTTCTCTGTCAATGGCTGATGCATTTCTGCACATGCGCCTCCATCGTCTCACCCGTGAGGGGAGTACGAAGAATTGACGATAAGCTCTAATGACACCCCCGCAAGGGCAGTTCCAACACTTCCAGACGGGCCGGTATGTTCAATGAAAATACTGGTCCAGAAATAGACCGGTATGTTCAATGAAAATACTGGTGGCACCGACGGGAATCGAACTGGCGACAGGGCCCAGATGGTAGAACTTGACCACTGGGCTATCACGGTGTCCAATAATAATAATAATAATAATAATAATAATAATAACAATATATTAATATTATCTGTCATGGCTGAGCCCGAGGGCCATGCGCCTCCATCCCTCGACCCAACAGGGACTACAGTGAGTATGTTGGGGAGGGAAGAGTGACTCAAACCATCCTGCATAGAAGGCCCCAAAAGGAAGTCCCTACTACCCGCACAGTGTCAGGTACCTTGCAGGAAATCAACTACAAATGATTGATCTTCCCCGCGTGAGAGCTCCACGAGACTGGGTAGGTCCCGCATGGAGGTACTCACAGGGGTAGCAGACATTTCATGCGGTCTGCCAGCGCATGAGGACGTTTTGTGGTAAGTATCTGGGACGCCTCGAACCCGTCACCACCCCTAGATCGCGGAATGTAAATACCCCTTTGATCCCACGTGGTGTATGTCTTATAAAAAACAACACAACGACATGGCCTCGGAACCAACACAACAACATAGCCTCGGAACCCACATCGACATAGCCTCGGAACCCACACAACAACAGAGCCTCGGAACCAACACAACAACATAGCCTCGGAACCAACACAACAACATAGCCTCGGAGCCAACACAACGACATAGCCTCGAAACCAGTGGGAAGAGGCCCAACCACCTCCTCTTCCCGTGGGGTGCCATACTGTGCACCCCTCCATAATAATAACAATAATAATAATAATAATTCAAAGCTTTTGTGTGTGTGTGTGTGTGGTTGTGTATGTGTGTGTGTAAGAGAGAGAGAGAGAAAGAGGGGGGGGGGGGGGGAGGGGCGGGCGGCGGTGTGTGTGTGTGTGTGTGGGGGGGGGGGGGGGGGGAGGTGGTTTTACAAGAAAAATAAAAGATAACACCTGGACTTGTTCCACAGATTGGTGATAGATCTGGTCAGTGTTGGTCTTTTGCACTTCAGACTTGCGCAGCATTTTTTGGAACAGTCTTTGCTGCTCTGTCTTCTTCGCAATAACTTCTTCCAGCTAGAGTTGAGTAAGTAAGTAAGTAAGTAAGTGAACCAGGCGGTTAGTAGTCAATCAGTCGGTACGCAGGTAAGTAGGTAAGTAGGTAAGTAGGTAAGTAGGTAAGTAGGTAGGTAAGTAAGCAAGCAAGCAAGCAAGTAAGAAAGTAAGTAAGTGACTGAGTAAGTTAAGT
>WBZZ01004374.1:0-50755 GCA_019918135.1 Paulinella micropora
TCCACAAGGCCCGGATCACGGGATATGTTGTGAGCTACATACCCAGGAGGACGCTGAGTGGTCCTATGAGGTATATGAGAATGCGAAGGCGAACATAAGAGAGGAAGAGGAGACGCAGGATGTTTATGCGGAGCCTCCTCAAGAGCGGAGAAGTGACCTAGACGATGACCCGGAAAGAATCGGGATACGGCTAGAAGATGGTACTATCCATATAGCCTCGCCTACCGCATGGAGGCAACAACAGGCTCAAGATCCGGAGTTTAAGGAACTGATACAGTTATATCAGAACCCGGATGAGCTGAAGATGACGAAAGCGATCAAAAATGAGATCAAGGAGATGGGATGGAGAGATGGTCTACTGTGGTACAAGGGCCTTCACGGTCGCTATGCGTCACAGCCGGACAAATGGACCCTTTGGGTACCGGAGAGTCTGAGACGATTTATATTTGTCGCAGCCCACAATTGCCCACTTTTGGCGCATCCGGGTCGACAACGAACTCACATGTTCGTAGCGAGGCGATTCTGGTGGAAGAACATGAAGGAGGAGATAGATCAGGCGGTGGATGCATGCATCCCGTGCAAGATAAACAAAACACCACTGAAGGCAAATTTCGGCCTGATGGGCGAATTTCCTCTTCATGCGGGGATGTTTGAGTTTATACACATTGATCATGTGGGACCTTTCCCAGAATCGAAGGATGGTTACAAATACCTCCTCACGGCTGACAGAGCCACCAACTATGTGTGGATCATCCCTGTCAAAGACGTTACCGGCAAGACGACGGCCGAGGCGCTGATCGATAGGATCATCTCACAGATCGGAGTACCAAGAAAGATATGCTCTGATCGAGGCTCGGACTTTAATAACGAGGTCATCGACAAACTATCTAAGTATCACGGGATGAAATGGCAATATGTTACTGCCTATAACCCGCGAGCAAATGGGAAAATCGAGCGGGTACACAGACCCCTCAAAGCCTCACTAAAGATGTATTGCACGAAGAAGGAGAATCAAAGAGCATGGGTCGAGGCAGCACCATCATTTGCGTTTGCAATGAACTGTCTACCCTCTACGGCGTTAGGAGGCTCGAAGAGCTCAATCTCGCCATATCAGTTAGTATATGGGCGTGAGCCTGATATCCAGACTTCGTTCCTTCACCCAAAAGACACTTGGGCGGATGCGGATGAGTTGTTTTGGATGAGACTTAGAGTGAAGATGGAGGCGGAACAAATAGTCAGGGCGCATAGAGAGGCGGAGCGCCGAAAGACTGATGCTGAAGGGGTGCGACAAGCGCATTTGGATCAGATCAAGTTTCAGGTTGGGGATATTGTACTGTTGTACCATCCTCAGGTCCCGAAAGGAGTCAGCTCTAAGCTGTTCACTCACTGGAAAGGACCTTATCAGATTATGGAACAGACGGGACCTCTGAATTACAAGATCAGGGGTAGAGGGAAGGTGCAAATTGTGAATGTAAGAAGGCTGGTTAAGTATGATCCCTTCTTACTGGAAGATGAATCCGTTGAGGAGGCGCTAGAACGGATGAAGGACGATTTCAAAGAGGTGCCGCCCATCCACAAGGAGGCTGGCATAGACCAAGACGATGCTTATCGGGCACCGATAGCTAAGAAGGAGGAGAGTGAGGTGGACAGTGAGGAGAAGACTGACCGTAAGCGCGGTGGGGACTCAGTCCAAGTCTCAGCGAGAGCATAGCGGAAAGAAGGAGAAGATCACAAAGGCGCAGCTAAGGAGAGCGCGGAATGATCTTATCAACGACCAACCGAGGAAGGCGATGAGGTCGGCGATGGGATCAAAGGACGTCCACCAGGAGGAGAAGGGGACGGACACTGACCCAAAACGCGGGCAACGTTGAGATTGTCCATGAGCGATGGAAGGAAGGCGATGCGATAGCAACCATCGCATGGGTGAAAGATGCTTTCTATCTGATGAGACCAGCGGAACAACATGTCGCTGATGACACTCTCTCAGACTTATACTTGATGCAGGTCGTGGCGGTCCCATGACAGATGCGTGTCACACGGACACTCAAAATATCATCAGCCGCAAAAATAGTACAACCGATACTCCAGTTTTGGAGAAATATGGACCCGGTTGAGGATCCAAAGGCAAGACATTATCTGCCAGTATATAAAGACGCAAAAAGTCTCGAGACATGGGATGATATAATTACTCCCAGACAAGGATTACACTGCGTGGACCATTCAGACACTGCCAAGAGGAGTGCTTGATGTCCCTTTTGAATTATCGTTGGGCGGAATCCCTAATAAGATCTGGGACATTCTCGAACAGTCAAAGTTCGATCTGACTTTTGTTGGTGGTCCTCCACCAGGCAAAGAAATCCGCGCCAGACGACGAAGGCAGTGACAAAGAAACTATTTTTCTTTACGCGTCTCAAACAAACTGATTTGATCATGCATCATCAGTTATCAATATGAATATTAAAAAGACTCAGTGATATAACTTGGCATTCGATCGCAACATACGAGTGCGAAAGGTCGATCGACGATGATACTACACCGTATACGGGGATCGCTAGTGTATTGAGCGATGGTGTTCCCGTGTATGACCCTTTCCAAGTCCTGGGATGATATTCTCGAAAATGAAATGTTCTCTGAAACTTTCATTAAATTATTTTTTACGATAGATTATATACTGTCCTGAGCACGGTCAATCTCTACTTGTGTCGGTATATCGCAGGGTCGGGTACATACACCTCGACTTCGGATATAGCTATTAGGACTGGCCCCCTAATACTATATCATAGGATATCCGCCTCATACAAGGGTATATCATTAAAAAAGAAAATGTACTTACGATCTCCCTGTGAATAGTGCTTCTCTGTCAATGGCTGATGCATTTCTGCACATGCGCCTCCATCGTCTCACCCGTGAGGGGAGTACGAAGAATTGACGACAAGCTCTAATGACACCCCCGCAAGGGCAGTTCCAACACTTCCAGACGGGCCGGTATGTTCAATGAAAATACTGGTCCAGAAATAGACCGGTATGTTCAATGAAAATACTGGTGGCACCGACGGGAATCGAACTGGCGACAGGGCCCAGATGGTAGAACTTGACCACTGGGCTACACGGTGTCCAATCATAATAATAATAATAATAATAATTATAATAATTATAATAATATTAATATAATTTTCATTGAACATACCGGTCCGTCTGGAAGTGTTGGAACTGCCCGTGCGGGGGTGTCATTAGAGCCTATCGTCAATTCTTCGTACTCTTCTCACGGGTGAGACGATGGAGGCGCATGTGCAGATTTGCATCAGCCATTGACAGAGAAGCACTATTATTATTATTATTATTATTATTATTATTATTATTATTATTATTATTATTATTATTATTAGGGAGTACATAGGCCATCGGTCCTTTCCATGGGCTGATTGGTATAAAGCTCCTAGAGTAATGTTCTATGCCGTCACTTCCTTTATTCCACCGATTGGTGTGGAGACTTTCCTTATGGAATGGAGGACTGGATGCACATGGCCTTTTGGCTCAGCAATTGGCAGGAGATACACTATTATTATTATTATTATTATTATTATTATTATTATTATTATTATTATTATTATTATTATTATTATGGACACCGTGATAGCCCAGTGGTCAAGTTCTACCATCTGGGCCCTGTCGCCAGTTCGATTCCCGTCGTTGCCACCAGTATTTTCAATGAACATACCGGCCCGTCTGGAAGTGTTGGAACTGCCTTTGCGGGGGTGTCATTAGAGCTTATCGTCAATTCTTTGTACTCCCCTCACGGGTGAGACGATGGAGGCGCATGTGCAGAAATGCATCAGCCATTGACAGAGAAGCACTATTATTATTATTATTATTATTATTATTATTATTATTATTATTATTATTATTTAGGCCATTGGTCCTTTTCAATGGGCTGATTGATATAAAGCTTCTAGAGTAATGTTCTATGCCGTCACTTCCTTTATTCCACCGATTGGTGTGGAGACTTTCCTTATGGAATGGAGGACTGGATGCACATGGCCTTTTGGCTCAGCAATTGGCAGGAGATACATACATTATTATTATTATTATTATTATTATTATTATTCTGGAAGTGTTGGAACTGCCCTTGCGGGGGTGTCATTAGAGCTTATCGTCAATTCTTCGTACTCCCCTCACGGGTGAGACGATGGAGGCGCATGTGCAGAAATGCATCAGCCATTGACAGAGAAGCACTATTATTATTATTATTATTATTATTATTATTATTATTATTATTTCTGGACCAGTATTTTCATTGAACATACCGGCCCGTCTGGAAGTGTTGGAACTGCCCTTGCGGGGGTGTCATTAGAGCTTATCGTCAATTCTTCGTACTCCCCTCACGGGTGAGACGATGGAGGCGCATGTGCAGAAATGCATCAGCCATTGACAGAGAAGCACTATTATTATTATTATTATTATTATTATTATTATTATTTTTTATTGAACATACCGGCCCGTCTGGAAGTGTTGGAACTGCCCTTGCGTTGGTGTCATTAGAGCTTATCGTCAATTCTTCGTACTCCCCTCACGGGTGAGACAATGGAGGCGCATGTGTAGAAATGCATCAGCCATTGACAGAGAAGCACTATTATTATTATTATTATTATTATTATTATTATTATTATTATTATTATTATTATTATTATTATTATTATTATTAGGGAATACATAGGCTATCGGTCCCTTTCCATGGGCTGATTGGTATAAAGCTCCTAGAGTAATGTTCTATGCCGTCACTTCCTTTATTCCACCGATTGGTGTGGAGACTTTCCTTATGGAATGGAGGACTGGATGCACATGGCCTTTTGGCTCAGCAATTGGCAGGAGATACACTATTATTATTATTATTATTATTATTATTATTATTATTATTATTATTATTATTATTATTATTATTATTATTATTATTATTATTATTATTATTATTATTATTATTATTATGGACACCGTGATAGCCCAGTGGTCAAGTTCTACCATCTGGGCCCTGTCGCCAGTTCGATTCCCGTCGTTGCCACCAGTATTTTCAATGAACATACCGGCCCGTCTGGAAGTGTTGGAACTGCCTTTGCGGGGGTGTCATTAGAGCTTATCGTCAATTCTTCGTACTCCCCTCACGGGTGAGACGATGGAGGCGCATGTGCAGAAATGCATCAGCCATTGACAGAAGCACTATTATTATTATTATTATTATTATTATTATTATTATTATTATTATTATTATTATTATTATTATTATTATTATTATTATTATTATTATTATTATTATTATTATTTAGGCCATTGGTCCTTTTCAATGGGCTGATTGGTATAAAGCTTCTAGAGTAATGTTCTATGCCGTCACTTCCTTTATTCCACCGATTGGTGTGGAGACTTTCCTTATGGAATGGAGGACTGGATGCACATGGCCTTTTGGCTCAGCAATTGGCAGGAGATACATACATTATTATTATTATTATTATTATTATTATTATTATTATTATTTCTGGACCAGTATTTTCATTGAACATACCGGCCCGTCTGGAAGTGTTGGAACTGCCCTTGCGGGGGTGTCATTAGAGCTTATCGTCAATTCTTCGTACTCCCCTCACGGGTGAGACGATGGAGGCGCATGTGCAGAAATGCATCAGCCATTGACAGAGAAGCACTATTATTATTATTATTATTATTATTTTTTATTGAACATACCGGCCCGTCTGGAAGTGTTGGAACTGCCCTTGCGGGGGTGTCATTAGAGCTTATCGTCAATTCTTCGTACTCCCCTCACGGGTGAGACGATGGAGGCGCATGTGCAGAAATGCATCAGCCATTGACAGAGAAGCACTATTATTATTATTATTATTATTATTATTATTATTATTATTATTATTATTATTATTATTATTATTATTATTATTATTAGATAGTAGATAGGCCATCGGTCCCTTTCCATGGGCTGATTGGTATAAAGCTCCTAGAGTAATGTTCTATGCCCGCGAGCTCCGGGCCCAGCATCTCCTCGACCGTGGACCCGACCGTGTCCTCGACCTCATGCGTCAGGTACGCGCACAGTTCGGGCGTGATCGCGCCGTAGCGCCTGCCCAGCGACTCCTCCGTCCACGGCGGCAGCACGGCGGCCGCGCCAACCGTGATGATCGCCGTCGTGCACACGGTGGCCACCCCGTCGCGGTCGTGCAGGGCCGCCAGGTTGTGGTTCAGGGCCCTGGGCACCCTGGCGAGCAGGGGGTTCAGCGCTATGCCCACCACGCCGTCCGACAAAATCGAACGTACCAGCACGGCGTGTTCGCGCACGTAGCGGTACAACAGGCTCAGGTCCCGTGCCTCCAGGTTTGGCAGCGACAGGACGTCCATGCACATGCGTGTCACCGCGTTCAGCGTTTCTTGGCCCAGCTCTTCTTCTTCAATATCCCCCGTGGTGCCGCGGGGGAACACACAGAACAGCTCGTCCCTCACGAGCTGGCGCCACTTGCGCCTGGCGCCCTCGCGCGCCGGCAGCCAGGGCGGACTGTTGCCGAACAGCTTGCCCAGCGCGGCGTAGAAGAGCAGCAAATGCCACTGTGCCTCCGTCCTGATCAAGGCGCGGGGAGCCGCGTCGGCGCCCGCCAGCACGGTTAGTTCGGCGTGCAGGGCGCCGCTCCAGCCAAAGCGTTTCGACGCCACCAAGAAGCTGTCGACCAGGGCCGCGGGGCGGTAGCACACCGACTCGATCGGCATCGCCCGCTGGCACAGCGGCGCCTGCTTGTCCCTCTGCGGCATCGCGAACATCACGCACACGGGGGGCACACAGTCGTTCAGGGCCGTCTGCGGTTGGACACTGTTCTGCTCGCCACCGACGAGCACAACCTGGACGCACCGATCCGTCGTGCAGTACTTCAAGCACCAGCCGGTGCAGAACGTCTGCAGGTCGTTCACGCGCTTCCAGTCGACCTCCGCGTAGTCCGGCACCGGTGGACAGTCAACCCTCGTCGTCGCGGGCGCATCTGTCGCATCCGCCACGGGCGCATCCGTTGTCACGGGCGCATCCGTTGTCGCATCCGTTGTCACGGGCGCATCCGCTGTCGCATCCGTTGTCGCAGACTCCGTGGCGGCCTGAGTACCGCCGGGCTCGCCCTCTAATCTGGTAGCCACAATTTCTGCCGCCTCTTGAAAACTCATGGCTTTTCTTTTTTTTTGGGGGGGGGGGACGCGTCGAAAAAAAAACTACGGCGTTTTTTTTATTGGCTACCTTTTTTTTGGCCTTCTTCGCCTCCCAACTTCGTTTTGTACCTTTCTTCCCCTACTCCTGCCACACCCCCCGTCGCAACAAACCACCGCCCCCCGGGCGTTGGAAAAGTGTCTGTGTGAAATTTGTGGCCGCGGCTCAACATTTCGCCTCCTCCCCCCCCCCATCTCTCCCGTCTCAACATGTCGCCCCTTTTTTCACTGCGCCCCGTATTTCTGTCCCCGCCCCAAAAAAAACAAACCTCGCCCCGCTCTTCTCTCTTTTGTTGTTTCCCGTGCCCCCTGATTTTTTTCGGGAGGGAGAATTCACTGGTGCACTGCCGCCCGCGGACCGGCGGCTGGCCGGAGTTCTAGGACAGAGATCGTGGCGCCCCGACGGTCGTGTAAGCCGCCCACCACGAACTTGACCGTTCGCCCCTGCCTGAGCTGGGCCAGGCCCATGTGCCAGGAAAGCGTTTGCTGCTGGTCCAGGCTTTCTATCCTGATCAGCCTGCCGTAATTGACTCCCTGCCGGAGGCACAGGTCGTCGCGCCTGCACGAAAAGACCATCTCGCCCGGGCGGGGCCTGGGGCAGCTGCTGTGGTGCGCTCCCTTCTGCTGGCCAAAGCTCACACAACAGTTTCTGTCGACCTGCCTAAAAAACGACAGCCCCTCGACCAGCTTGCCCTCGTCGTCGCTAGAAGCGGCCGCCAAGACCTGCAGCCGCACGGCCGAAACGTTCGTGTCCCTGCCGCCGTCGCCGGCCTCGTAGCTACAGAACGTCTCCAGCAGTTTGTCCTCTTCCGAAGGCCTAAAGGCCACGGTGCAGTGCGTTTGCGCGCCGTCGGCGTGCCGGAACGCTAATTGGGTGCCCTCGGGCAGGCACTGCATCAGCACCCCCAGCAGGGCCGGGGTCCACTCCGCGGCGGGCGGCGTGCTTGGCAGCCACGCCAATTGCTTAGCGATGCTCTCCCACACGGGCGCCGCGCCGGCGGGCAGCTGTGGCACCCGGACTCTGGGAGCCACTGCACACAAGCCGCGATTCGTGCGGTAGCTAGCCTGGATCTGGCCCCAGCTCAGGCAATAGAAATGTTTCTGGCAGCGGCTTATCACCAGGTACGCGGGGCGGCCGCCGTGCAGCACCTGAGCCCCCACCCCGTAGAAATCCTGGTCGCTCGCGCACGCAGCAACCTTGAGTACCCACCAACCCCTGATTTCCTGGTATTCGGCCGCGCCTTGTGTGTGGCCGTTGATTTCCAGCCCGCGCGGAGGCTGCAGGAACGGGCTCGCGATGGTCTCGCCGGGCTCTTTCAGCGGAGTGTTGTCCTTGAGGACAAAAAGCACTCCCCCCGTCGGCAGCGACAGCACCCTGTACAACGCTAGCCTCTTGGCGGGGTCGTCGGCGCGCACAAACAGGCGCGCTAACAAGACAACCTTTTTAGCCGCGACCGCGTTCATCACGGGCTCGGCGTCCCCGTCGCACACCACGGCTAGAAACGTGGGCAGACAGGCTTGCTCCAGCGGCCGGCCGCGCAGAACGTGGGTGCTGGGGATGCGGCAGCCGTACTTGGGGCCCGGCCTGGGAGATTGCCGGGAGTATTGTGCGTTCATGGATTCCTGCCAGTTCAGTGTTACTTGGATCGGCGACGGTAAAACAGCGCGCTGCATTTCCCCCGGGTTTGTTATTTAGCTGTTTGCTTTGGTTCTTTTTTTTGTACCGTGTACGCTCCCTTTTTTTTGGCTGTAGTTTTATTATTCTTTGAGAACTAAGAGAGAGTAACCGGAAGAAGGGTGCCCGGCGGGGGGGGGAATGTGTGGTTTAGGGGGGGGAGGGGAGAAAGGAAAGGGGGTTTTGCCCACGCGCTTTTTGCTAGTGGTGCCCCCCTTTTACACGGTGTCCGATCGCACGCCCTCGTTCGCTGGCTCCGGGCTTTCGGGCGCCGCGGCCGCCGCGGCTGCCGCTTCCGCCACCGGCGCCGCAGGTGGCGGCGGCGGCGCCAGCGCCGAGATCTCCTCCAGCAGCCCCTGCACTGCCTTGCTCCCGCCCACGATCGCCGCCGCGCTCTTTTCTTGCGCCCGCGCGAAGTTCTGGTTCTGCACCGCCGTGGCGCGGTAGAAGGCCGCCGACTCCGCAAAGAAGTGCTGGACTACGCTCAGTGCCTCGCCGAACGCCTTGAGCTTCTTTTCCAGGCCCGCCGGCAACGACTCGGCGCGCGCCGACGACGACGACGACGAGGCCGCCTCCGCCGCCTTTTCTGATTCCTGGCAGCTCTCCACGTAGCGCGGCGGCAGCCAGTTAGGGTCCTGCGCCCGCTTGCGTACCACCTCCAGCAGGCCCGACGGTAGCAGGAAGCCCTTGGCCTGGCCCCGTTCGTCATAAATGCGGTTGCCGCAGTGCTCGATCGCGGCCAGATGTGGCACCAGGTCGGCCGCCAGCCCGAGGCTCACGAACGTGGCCAGCCCCGTCTGCAGCGCCACGTGGGGCAGGCCGTCCGCGGCGCACTTGCTGCACGGCCTTGTCCTTGCCGAACACGCCGAGCGCCGCCAGGCTCTTGCTGTTGAGCGGCTTGCTCAGGCGCAGCCGCGCGCTCCAGCCCCAGTTGCCACGGCTCCGTGTGCCGGCGGCCCCGGAGTTGTCATTGTTGCCGGGCAGCCCCGGCTCCGTCATGTAGAACTTCTGCTTGGCCTGCAACTGCTGGGGCAGCGCGCGCGAGTCGTGCCGCACCGACCAGACCGCCTTCAGCAAAGCGCTGTGCTCCGCGAACTTGCCCGCGAGAGTACCGGGCATCTTGATGAGCGACTCTATGTTCCGGTCTTCCCAGGGGTTGATCTGTTGCCCGGCCTGCAGCTGCGTCAACTGCAGGTCGGGGGCGCGTTTCTCTTCCGCCTCGTCCTCGGACGTCGACGCGGAGCTGTCGCCCCTGGCGGGCTTCGCCTTCTTCTTGGGTTTGGCGCCTTCTTCGGTCTTTCTTTTCTTGGCACTTCTGTCTTCTTCCGCTTTCTCTGGCTTCTTCTTGCTCTTCTTCTTGCTCTTCTTCTTGTTGTTGCTCTTCTGGTGGCTCTTCTTGTTGCTCTTCTGGCCATCCGCGCCGGCTTCGCGGCGTCCGCGTTTCTTGGACACTGCTTCGTCCCCGCTCTTCTCCTCCTCCTCCTCTTCCTCCTCGTCGTCGTCCGCGATAAACGACCCGTCGTCGTCGCTCTCCTGTGAGTCCTCCCCGCTGTCCAGCGACTCCTCCGAGTCGCTGCTCTCGTCGCTCCCGCCGGCCGCTTCCGAGTCCAAGTACTTGCTCATGGTTTGGGGTTTGTGTACCGTCTACGAGAGGCAAAACACAGGCACACAGCAACAACTGCTCTCACACGGCAGGACAGAGCAAGACGGCGCCAGAGGGGGGGAATGTGTGTCGGTGGGGGGGGGGGGGGGAAATGTGTGTGTGGGGATGGGGTGGGAAAGGAGAGAGGGGGGGAGAGAGGCGTGGCACGCACTGCAAAGTGTCGATTCTGGAGACCGTGCGTGTCTCTCTTTGTTTCGCCCTTGCGCCTTCTCAGTTTGGGTAGTTGGGGGGGGGGGGGGGCCGCTGGGTGGACGTTAACAGGGGGGGGCCGGCTTGCGCTGTGGCTACTTTCGTACGTGCAGGCCCCCCCCTCCTTTCTCTCTCTGCTCTTCTCGTGCAGAGGGTGGGGAGGGCCGCCGGAAAAGCGAGGGGCGCGGGGGCAAGGGGCGGGACAGGGAAGAAGGAACATGTCGGTGCAAAAGTCTTAGGGGTGGGGGGAAGGGGGAGGGATGGGGAGAGGCTCGGAAACAAGCTGCTTGGCGGGCAGAGGATTTCTTTATCTTTCACCGGACCCCCATCATAAAGGGGGAGGGGGGGACAGGGCACTGCCCCCCCCCTTTTGGTGTCGTGGGAAGGTAGGAACGGGGGGGGGAGGGGAGAAAGGGGCAAGGGACTAGGGGAGAGGGGCGGGGCGCGCAAGAAAAAAAAAAAGCCCAAACCGCAAAAAAAACCCGCGGCTTCGGGCAGAGATCGGTTTTGCAAGGGGCAGGGGGGCCCCCGCCTGCTCGTGAGCGTGTCCGCGCTGGTCTCTCCGGCTTCGGATGCCGTGGGTAAGAATCGTGTTCATCAAAGAAAAAAACTAATTTAATGAAAACCAAACAAATTCTTTTTTTCTAGTCTCCTGCCGAACCCTTTGACGACAATCGCCTATTGTCAGTGCAGCCAGCGCACTGCCACCGTCTGACGCACGAAAATCTAGCGTGCGCCTGCAACACACACACAGAAGGCATGGTGGGTTCGCAAAATGCTGTTGATACGAAAAAAAAAGCAGTAACAGGCCTTTGGATAAAAATGAGAATGAACATAATCCAAAAACTTACCTCTTGAAACATCCTGGTTATTCTGGTTCTTTCTCGTTTTTATCCAAAGGGTACTTTTCCGCACGTTCCTGACTGTCGGCCGACAGTCGGGACCTCTTGGAAGAAGACCCCTGCGCCTGTCGCTCCTCTCGCGTTCGCTTTTGTGCTTCCTTGTACCTCTTTTTTAAGGCCTTCCAGTCCTTGATGCCAGCAATCTGGCAGACGCGCCTGCGCTCCGCCTTGCTATTCGCCTCTAACATTTTTTCGATCGCGCGCCTGACCTCTTCTGTGTTCTCCTGCGCCGCTGCCAAGGTCAAAACCCTTTCCTGCCACTCCTTGACGCTCTCGCTGAGGCTGCCACTGGGTTCCAATTCCGAACCGACAAGCTTAGGCGGAGTAGAGTCGTCGTCGCCTTCCTCCGCGTAATCGTCCTTTCTCACCAGCTTCATGTTGCGGATGCCCTGTAGCTTGCCACGCACGCGTTTCTCGTTGTAATGTTTGCCGCAGTTCTCCTTGCTAGGCTTCATCCAGCACATCGTATCGGAGCAACCAAATTTAGGCCCGCAATCTTGGCCAGGCATGTCCTTGTGTGTATTACAATACTTGCAGAAGTTGCATTTCTTTTCGCCTCTGAACACCTCGTATCCCTGCCTGCGCAACGCGGTGTCCCCGATGTCGTCGAACTTGACGAAGAACGAGCGCTGGTCATCTTTCAAGAACTTGACAAAGGCCGCCTCGAACTTGTCCCACGGAGTGAAGTAGCCAGTCTTTTTTCGCACGCGCCACTCGTTGAGGAACTTGCTCAACAGGTTCGTCTGGCTCTGGATATCCCTTTTGTTTTTGCACAGTTCCTCGGGCGCGACGTGCAGCCAAAAATCACAGCGACCCTTCTGCTCCATTAGGGACCTATAACGCTTGACGCATCGCAGAAGGATGTACGGCAGCTCCTTCTCGATGATGTCTTCCGCTAGCCGAGGCTTCTTCTCTTTCACTTCTGTGCGAAAGAAGAAAACATGAAGTCGGTCACCTATCTGCCCTTGGTTGTCCTTGTAATTCACCACATGGTTGGAGGCCCAGGCCTGGGGCACTGTCCAGACGTGGTCTGTTATCCCCGTCAGGTACTTGCGTTCGACTGGCACCATCTCACCGGAGACCATGCGTTGCAGCAGGGACTGGTCCAGCGCCTTCTCGAAGCCGATCGGCATATCGTCCACCACCAAGAGCTCCTTCAGGTACACCCCCTGCATGCCGAACTTGCCTTCGGATGACAGTGCCAGAGCGCCGATCTTGTGGCTGGGTTTCATGGCCCTCAGCACATTGATAATCGTCCCCTTGCCCGTGCGAGTATCGCCTACCATGTACAGCAAGCCCTGCCAGTCGTCGTAGGCACAGACCGGGTACTGCACGCGGCCCAGGCTCACTTCCATGAACTCCGCCATCTCCTCAGAAAGCTGGTACCGCAGCAGACCGGCCCACAGCGGGGTCAGCCACTCGTCAGGGTGATTCACCGACTCTTGTAGCTTGGCGATGTCCACTTCCACGTCGTAGAAATGATCGGTAAAGGGCGGCTTCTTGCCCGCTTCTGCCAGTTGCTCCCACGTGTAAAGTTTCAGCTCCTTGATATCGAACGTGCAGTTCCTGAAGCTTATCCAGTTGGACTGCATCTGGTCCTTGCACAGGACAGGGAAACGAGGGTGATGGCCAGTCTCGTACCAGTCCTCGAGAGACGACAGGCGAGTCATCCGCTCGGTGTAGTAGACAGAGGTAGCCAGAGCAGTGTTTACGTAGTCGGCGAAGCTCGCATTGATCTTCGTGTAGACGCCGGGAATCGAGTCATGTGGCAGCAGGACCGCGCCATCGAAGCGCACGTGCTTGTGTTTGCTGCCGTACAGGACGAGCTCGTGCATGCAGCGTTCCGGGTTGGTAGAGATCAAGTGGAGGCACCGAGGGCCGTAGTAGATGTTCCAGTCCTCCTCCGTAGGCGAACAGTCATCGGAGTGGTAGTCCAGCTCGAAGCCGAGTTCGGCCTTGATGTGCTGCCTGACGCGCCCGATCATCTCGTCGGTCATGATCCGCTCGCCGCCAGGTAGTTTGTGCACGCCGATCCCGTCGTGTTTCCACACCCCGACCCTGTACATGCACTTTCCCTGCTTGTCCTTGACAGAATAGAAAAAGTCGACGATGCCCTGCATGATCTTGCGTTCGTAGAGCTGCCACACGTACGCCATGAACGTGCCGTTCTTGTTGTGCTTCTTGTCCTCTCGGCCTTCCACGTTATTCCAGAGAGGTTGAAACTCGGCCAGCCTCTGGAACTTGGGTACCACGTTGAGCCAAGTCTGCTTCCACTCCCGCAGAATCGGGCAGTCCAGCTCGCCATCGCCCAGCACTGCCTGGCCGTTGATGACGCTGAGGAAACACTGCTTCCCCCACTTACGGTTGGCCTTGTTGTCCTCCCTCCCTACCTCGGCCAGCAGCTCGGCAATCATGTCCTCGCGCTCCCCGCCCACGAAGCGCCTGATCATCGCCGGCACTCCCATTTCCCCGCTTTTTGTATCTTTCACGACAATGTCGTTCTTCGCCATAAGCTGCAGCAGGATGCTGCAGCAGGCGTTCTTGATGTCCAGCCACTCGTACAGCTCGCCCGCGACGAGACGGCAGACCCAGCCGCTCACCATGCCCACGGACGCGCCGCTCCATAGCCTGGATCCCTCGAACTTCTCGCTCTCGGTGTACTTGACTTCCGCAAAAACCTGGCCCTTGTGCGCAGCTAGCAGGCCCTTCACTGCCCGCACTTCGTCTGGCTCGAAGTGCGCGTTGAGTATAGAG
This sequence comes from Paulinella micropora, assembly GCA_019918135.1. NCBI lineage: Eukaryota > Cercozoa > Imbricatea > Euglyphida > Paulinellidae > Paulinella > Paulinella micropora. Next base: position 14,417 of record WBZZ01004374.1, read on the forward strand.
ATGTTCTCGAGACGAACGTAGTCCAGCTTCTGGTACAGCACCAGCCCAACCTTCTTGTCCTCCTCGTCGCTTGCTGCCTTCTTCTTGGCACGAGGCATGTCTCAGAAAGTCGCTATACACACAAAAAAACGCACAACAATAAAAAAGGGCAAGGAAAAAAAATCAGCGTGTTTTGCGGCGCGGTATTTTTCCGGGCAAATGTCGCCAGCGGCGGGGGCAAAAAAAAAAAAAATGGCAAAGGGTTCGTTCCGGCTGCTACCCATTCCCCTCTGTCGAAGACTAGAGGGTTCTGGCCTGGTCACCCGCCGAGGCTCGTGCCACGTCATCCCTTACCCGGCCGGCCCGATGTATGCCTTCATGTCCTCGTCTATTGCCTTTCTGTCCTCGACTACTGCCGCAGGACAAACCCCCCCCCCTCACTTCCTGGTCAGACTTTTTTTTGTTACGTGCTGAGACACTGAGCCGGCCCCGAACCTCCGTGCCGGCAGGTACGTGGTACCTCCCCCTTTTTTTCACTTTCTATTGTATAACTAGTTTTCAGAAAAGAGCATCTCAAGAAAGGAAGGGAGGAGAGGGGGGGGGGGGGGTTTGCTCTGTGGGCGGCCGACAGGGAGCCATGAGATTTTTCAATGGGGGCCTGAGACTGCACTTTTTGAATTTTCTCAACGGCTAGGTACAAAAGTAAAAAGGTACATCCCTGGCCGGGGTAGGGTTTGGGGGCAGTCTATGTGTCTCAGTGCAGGGCGGTGGCTCGACGAGCCACTGGTCCGCTCGTCGAGCCACTGTTAGGAGCATCACCGGCCGCGCCCTTGCCCCCCCACAAGCCGATTTTGGTTCGGGCAGGAGGTCGTTTGGGGTAGAAACGGGACACCTTTCCCGGCACATACCCCACTTCCCTTCTCTTACACTTTGTTCTTTTCTTTCTCTTCTTACAATTAAAAATGTTGGAATTAATACCTCGACGGTGGAAGGGGGGGGGGCGGGAGTCGACAAAAGCCTCTGCACACGCACCCCTGACCCCCCGTCGTGGCCGAGCCTTTTTCGCGCGCCCCTACCTCCCCTTAAAATTATTGTGCCAAATTTCCCCGGCTCTGCCGGTACGCGGGACATTTTTTTTGGCTGCAAAGATGTCGGAGCACAAGGAATTCCGGCTGGCCCGGGCGTTGGTCCGGGGCCTGAAAAGGTATCTGGATCAGCGAAACGTAGGCCAGGAAGAGGCGCTGGAGGCCGAGAGGGACCTGGCAGAGCTCGCGTCGGCCGCGCTAGAAGTCACGAGCGGGCCCTGGCACAGCACGTTGCAGAATCTCGCGGACAAGGCCAGCGCGGTCACCGACGGCGGCGAGGCCACCACTACGTTCGTCGAGACCTGTGGCACCTGCGGCTGCGTCGTGGTGTCGGAAACGGACCATACACTACTGAGTTCGCGCCGGCGCGTCTTCTGGGTCGTGCCCGACAGCCGCCTAGACGCGACGACGAACAGGCACACGTATTCGAATAAGCTGCAGTGCCGGCCCGACGGGAAGAAAATATTATCGCTACCGAATGAACAAAAAAAGCGAACATCGTGCTATCAAAAATTGTGCAAAAGAAAATAAAGGAAGGAACAACTTTTAACGTCCGGCTTTTTTTGCCAAGCCCCCTTTTTCTCCGTTCAAAAGAGGGGCTCCAACTAGAGCAAATCCTCGGCTTGTATCCCTAAAGAGTTTACCACTCGTGGCAAAAAATGCATAGTGCACAGGGGTGTGCCAACAGTTGCTGTTGGAGCTGGTCCGTTCCTTGGCTGGTCATAAATTCTTTGTGATTGTTGACCTCGTCCAGCCCTTGGATGGCCACAAGAGGAAGCTCCAGCCGAATGTGGGCAAGTGCAACCGGCCTTGCGGAGCCCTCGTATAAAATGTAATTTGTTGAGTTTGTTTACCAGCTCCAAGGTCTCCCGGCTCTGCGCGCCCCCCAACGAGATGGGCTTTGAAGCAAACGAGCCTTTTTCGTCGAGGTATTGCAGTTTCATGTTGTCTCCGTTGTTGTCACAAATGTAGAGGACATCTGCGACTATTTGATAGCTGGGCAGAATTTCGTAAAAAAAGTTGTAGTAGGAGTTGCGGAACAATTCTTCAGGATTATGGGCGTTAAGCTGCCCCTCACGTCTAGCAAGTCTGCCCTTTAGGGTGTCTAGTTTGGTTAGGGGACAAACGATGTAAACAGTGTACTTTTTCTGCTTGGCCAGCGAGCAGGCCCACAAGAGGCCTTGCAGTGCATCCCAGCCCCTGCCGTACGCACCGGTCGTTTCTAACAAGATCCCTGCGCCGAGTCCCATAGCCGCCTGTATCAGGGTATCATTCAGCTCGTCCAACCTCCGTGTTTCTTTGCGGGCGGCAAAATAGGTTTGCGTCCTCTTGCGCGTCACATATTCGCTAAAGACGGCTGATTTGGCAAGCTCATAGTTTCGATCTTTTCTCTCCTTTAATTCTGCCTCGATTCGGATCCAATTCCGCACTTCCTCGCTGTGCATCTTGACCAGGTCATCGATGCTGCCGTTGTACCAGGCTTTTACGTTAGCGAGAGCTTTACCTTCTCCGAAGACTTCATTAAGAAACTTTTGGAGTACTTTGGATTTGCCAACTCCGGGGGGTCCGTACGTGACGATCAAGGTCTTGTTTCCTTTTTGCAGAGATTGGAAATCTTCGACGTGCGAAAGAATGTTGACCAGGTGCTGCGACTGTTTTGTTTCTGTCGGGGCTGTGTTTTGCATTCTTTTTTTTCTTCTTCTTTTGCAACAGTGCACCTTTTTTTTGAAAAATAAAATGTGCCGGGAAAACAACTATTTAAAAAAAACAACAGGCGGGAGAGAAGAAAAGGGGTGGGCGGGAAAGGAAGGGCAAGAGTGAGTTGGAAGAGTCCAAGTGAGGTTGGCGAGGCCCAAAAACGGGAAGAAAAAAGAAGAGAACGAGAGAGAGGGGGGGGGGGTGTCTTTTTTTGGAGATTTCAACTAATGTTTAGAAAAAAACCAGCCAGAATATTTTTTAGGTGTAACCATACTATTTCTGCTACTTACGTTCGAACTGCAGATTATCAAGTAAAAACTGTTTTTTAATAAAGACTCTATTTCGGCTGGAGACAGAATTGGGAGGGGCGTCGCCGGGGTGGGGGGCGTCGGGAGGAATCGTTCTCTGTCTTTTGTTTCATTGAGCCAACCGGCGCCGTTTGTGGGCGACAGTCTTGAGCTCGCGGTCGATGAATTGCTCCCGCTTGTCCACCCTGAGCACAAAGTCCGGAGTACTATTATCCACCACCTGCCTGAGGCACGCGCTGAGGAGGAGGTAGCCCGGGTTGCGATGGACCCGCGCTTGGAGCTCGTGGCTCAGGGGCCGCAGCAGGCCCTCCACAGCGGCCCGCTCGTTGCGTACTTTCACGTACCCCCTGAATTCTCGTGGCTGGTTCTTGGCTGACGGATCGTAGTCTAGAAATTCGTCCTTGAACAAAGCTGTGGCACAAAGACTCTTGGCCCGCATTTCTAGTAGGATCAACTCTAGCTGCTGCTGCGTAGGGTCGGCGCCCAAGGAACCTGTCAGAGGGTCTGGCTGCGGGAGCGCGTCGATCACTATTAGTGTATCGCGGGCTATTGTCCAGGCCTTGCAGATCTGGCGCTGGGCCGCCGGACAGATTTGGTGCTCTGTCCGCGCGGACAGAGCAGTCTCGTTGCTTTCAGCAGCAGCCGAAGGCGCGTCTTCGTCGGAATCCGAAGACGCGCCTTCGTCGGACGGGTCGGGCACACGGAACATGTCCAGGAACTTGACACCCAGACGTTCGTGCAGCGCGACCAGAGAGCTGAAGGACGGGACGCGGGGCGAGGCCGGCTGGGGCTGGACGAACCAGTAGTGGCTGGCCTCCGTGCACACCAGGACAGCACCTAGCTCGTGCAGGCGAGCTGGCTCAACGGTGCCGCTCGGGCCGAGGACGCGGGACACGAACTCCGCTGGCGTCAGGCGGAGCTCCACCACCTGCTGCGAATGGACGGGATCACCAATTAGCAATCCGCGCAGGAGGGGACAATCCCTGGCCAGGGCGTTGTCGAGGGGCGCGGCACACAGGCCCCGCAAACGAGGTTCCGCCCGGGCGGGCGACAGATCTTGTAGTGTTTCGGCCAGCCGCGCGGACGAAAGGTGCAGAAACATGGCCTTGGTGGGTAGCCGCAGCAGAAAAGACTGGAACATGCAGCGGTCCTGGGCAAAGGCTATGATCTTGGACCACAAGCGCTTGTTGCCCGGCCCAAGCTCGCTCTCGAACTCGTCAAACCACACGTGCGGCGACACTCGGTCCCTGCTGATTGGTTCGGCGCCCGCGTTCAGCACGACTTCAACGCAGGCCCCGGCTCGTGACTCCAGGACCTCGCGCAGGCTTGGCAGCGACTTGATCTCCGTGGATCTCAAGCAAGGCGGATTGGAAGTGGGAGCAGCAACGTCGGAAGGCAGGGATTCGCTCATTGGTTTGTTTTTTTCTTTTCCTGTGAAGCAAGGAAGAAAGAAAATGCAGCAAGGTGTGATGTTTGCAGGTGTGCGCGAGTTTTTACTGTAGTTGGACAGTTAAACTTGCGCACACAACTAGAAATAAGAGCAGGAGAAAGAAAGAGATGCGATAGATGGACAGATACAAGAACAGGAAGGGGAGATCGCATAACTCTCTGCAGATACACATAAAAAACCATGGATACATTACACACACCTGCACACACACACCTGCACCCACCAATAGTAAGAACACGTACCTCTTGGTATCACACTCAAAGACACACACACACACGCATTGACGGATACACCAAACCAGTCGCATACACGCACACACACACAACTCTTGGTGTACACGTTCAGCAAAAAAGAAACACACACACACACAATTCTCTGTGTTGAGCCCAAGAAACACGCACGGGGGTAGATAAGTAACACACACACACATGCACACGCGACAATTTCTGTTTTGTATACGACGACAGATAAGCAAAGTCATTTCACGTGAGTGTGATATATTATGGTTACCAATATGAGAGAGAGGGGGGAGAGGGAGACGTGGGGGGAAGGAGGGGCCGATCCTTCTAACCACTACATTGGGCAAACCCAATGTTGGCAGCATTGGGTGACTTTAATGGGTTGCGTACCATCTGACGGGTTCACAATGACCAACATTGAGCAAAAAGCCCATTGGGTTTGCCCAATGTTGCCAACATTGGGTTTGCCCAATGATGTCGGCATCGCAGGCCCCCCTTCGATTACAGCCCATTGGGCGAGCCCAATGCTGCCAACATTGGGTTCGCCCAATGATGTCGGTATCGTAGCTGTCGGGCCCCCCCTTTTTGTTTGTCGGCCCTCCCCTCCCTCCCTTATGATATGTGACGTGCGAAGAACCCTTTTTAACACAACAGAACAAAGCAGTGACTCACACACATAAGCTTTATACGCCTACAACACGCAGACTGTACACACACACAGACTGCACACACACACGCACACAGACTGCACACACACACACACAGACTGCACACACACATAGTCACACACACATAGTCACACACACACAGTCACACACGCACACACACAGACTGCACACACACACGCACATACGCACACACACACGCACATACGCACACAGACTGCACACACACACACATAGACTGCACACACACACACACAGACTGCACGCACACACACAGTCACACACGCACACACACAGACTGCACACACACACACGCACACAGACTGCACACACACACACAGACTGCACACACACACACGCACACAGACTGCACACACACACACAGACTGCACGCACACACACAGACTGCACACACACACACACAGTCACACACGCACACACACAGACTGCACACACACACGCACATACGCACACAGACTGCACACACACACACATAGACTGCACACACACACAGACTGCACGCACACACACAGTCACACACGCACACACACAGACTGCACACACACACACGCACACAGACTGCACACACACACACACAGACTGCACGCACACACACATAGACTGCCCACACACACACAGACTGCACGCACACACACAGTCACACACGCACACACACAGACTGCACACACACACACGCACACAGACTGCACACACACACACACAGACTGCACGCACACACACAGACTGCACACACACACACAGACTGCACGCACACACACAGACTGCACACACACACAGTCACACACGCACACACACAGACTGCACACACACACAGTCACACACGCACAAGTCACACACGCACACACACACAGACTGCACACACACACGCACATACGCACACACACACGCACATACGCACACAGACTGCACACACACACACATAGACTGCACACACACACAGACTGCACGCACACACACAGTCACACACGCACACACACACAGACTGCACACACACACACGCACACAGACTGCACACACACACACAGACTGCACGCACACACACAGACTGCACACAGACACCTGCACGAAATTGACGACGCACATTTTTTACAAAGGGAGGAAAGGGCTTTGTTTTCTTGTGTTACGCCTTCCTTGTACATTTGTGTAGCGGTATGTCTTTTCTTGGAGCAGCGAGCTTGACCGACGACGGAACGAAAGACGCTGCACGGCCGAACAAAAGACAGAAGCGTGCACACGGTCGTTCTTCCTTGTTGGATCTGCTCGAGCTGCTGGAGGGCAGCACACTAGAATTGCTCATCTCGTACTCGCCGTCTTCCTTGGCCGTGCTAGGCACGGCCTGCAAGCGTCTCGAGTCCTCCCTGCTGCCCTTAGCCAAAATAGCTAAGCAAGGCGAACTCCGCGCGGTGCAAAAGACACTTGTCCAACAGATCGAACAAGTGACCCTGGGCAGGGGTTTTGAGAAATACGGGATCACCGGCGCAGTTCCCTACCATTACTACGAAAACGGAGAAGAGTTGGATGCGCACGGCCTGCTGAACATTGACGTGGGCAGACGCTACGGCGAATCTGTACCCGTTAGTACGCGCTTGGTGTTGTACTGCAAACACACGATCCGGACCGGCAAAACAGTGATGGAACTCAGCTTGTCGCTGGACCAAAGAAGTCACAAGTGCGAACACCAATTCCTCAGGCATCTGCCACTGGACGGCATTATATCGGAGGTGCGGAGCAGCGACCAAATCACAGAAGCCGTACAAAGAATTATTTCGTTGCCAATGTTGAATTTGTTGGGAGACGCCTACAGAGCTGAACGAGACTGCACCTTGAAGTGGGAAGAGCTGCTCGAGATAGGTGTAAAGACTCCTATCCAACGCAAGTGGCTCAGCGGCAGTCCCAAGGGAGTCTGTGCTGATTGCAGTGACTCGGACTGTGACTAGAAGCGACCCCAACACACGGAGATAGGAATTCTGTTGCGCGTCGTCAGGAGATTCTAGTCTTTTCTTTTTTAGTTTCCGGCGGGCGTCCTTCCTGCCTGTTCAGAGTTTTAGAAAAAAGAGATTTTCCTGTTTTTTTAATATTAAAAAGCAATTTTTTTTCTGCAAGCGGCCTATTATTTAGGACGGCTCCGGCATTTTCGACTGCGCGCCGGCCTGTAGTTTGACGCTGGCTAGCACTAGGCTCTGGTATTTTCTAAAGCTGTTCTCGTCTATCTCTGGCACTGTCCCGTCGTCGTTCTCGCGCAGCAGGCCCTGCGTCACCAGGTGGTACAGCAGCGCCTGGTTCGTGCGCATAGCGTTCTTTCTGAAAACCTCCGGGGGCATGGCGCGGTGGCTCACGATGTGCAACCGTATGCTGCTCAGCAGCCAGTGCTGGTTGCACTCTTCCTGCCAGCGCCGCCGGTACCACTGCTGCACACACCGCAGCACTACTAGTGGGCTCCTGTCACCCCACTCGTCGAATAAGCTCTGCAAGTGCGCAAAGTCTCTGTTGTCCCATTGTCCTCTGGGCAAGAACTGGCACGCGAAGCAGAAAGATTCGTCCGCGCCCGGGTTCTGCTGGGCGTCCTCCCGCTCGGCCTCCGCTAGCCCCGGGTAAAGGCTCAGCGGGCGCATCGGCTCTGGCGGCGCGTTCGCATCTCCTGCCCCGTCGTAGTCGTTGTAATTCTGCCACCGCGGGGGTGACGAGTTCGCTCCGTGCTTCGTGCTGCGCGGCGCGAACGGGCCCGTGTACCTGTCGTCGTCATCGTCGGCCGCCCCGTCATTGCCGCGGAATTCGAACGGCACCAGCGCGGACGCCACGTGTTCCATTCCGAGCAGGGGGGGGGGGGTGGTGTGGAACGGCTTTTTTACAAAGTAGGCCACCCAAGCAAAAAAGAATTTGGTGTGTTGGCAAAAGTGGGAAGGAGAAAGGAAAAGGCGCACGACCGCCTTTGTTTTGCTACGGGACTCCCTACCACTCTTTTTTTCTTACACAGCTTTTTCCCCTCCCACTCTCACCCACCTTTCGATGGCATCTCTTTTCGGGGGGCAGCACGACGGGCGGGAAATGTTTGGTAGCTTAAAATGTATTCCCCCCCTCTCGCCGTTCCCCCCTCTCGCCGTTCTCGCCGTTCCCTCTCGCCGGGGCATTACGAAAAGTGCAAGCACGCACGGGAAACGGCGAGAGGGGGGGGGAAGTTTTGGAGAAAGAGAGAGAGAGAGAGGCCCGTTTGTCACTTCTTCTGTTTTTTGTGTCCGAGGCCGGCGCCGCATTGCTTGCAGTGTGCGACCACCTCCTGGGCAAAACCAGCTGCTAGCACGCCCGGCAGGCCATCACGTACCCCAATAGCGCTCGCTATCTGCTGGACGACGCCTGGCTCGCGGACACCGTACAACCCTGGCGAGGCCGCCCAGATATCCCGCAGTAGCTCTTGGAGCTGCCCAACCACGCCTTGCACCCCCGTAGACGCGGTGGACAGGTTTTTGAGCAGGGCAATGAGCACTCTCGTCCGGTCACTTCCTTTATTTCACCGATTGGTGTGGAGACTTTCCTTATGGAATGGAGGATTGGATGCACATGGCCTTTTGGCTCAGCAATTGGCAGATGATACATACATACATATTATTATTATTATTATTATTATTATTATTATTATTATTATTATCCATGAAAGGTGTTGGGAGTAGGGGGTGGGGTGTTTGGGGTGGAGGGGGAAAATGGAAATTGTGTACCCCCCCCCCCATTTCGGCACCCCTGTCGGAATAAATCATGCTTTGTGGGAACCAGGAGGAGCTTTGTGTGTAATTGCCGGGCTGGGGTTCCCGGGGGGAGTGCGCCTCGGACCCCCCCCCCCCCCCCTTCCCCGTCAACAGGGTATGTTCAATTGCTGGAGTTACCTCGGCTTTCACTATCCCTCTCAGGACCGCCAGCAACAGCGAAGCAAAATCGGACTTCACTAGGTTGGTTAGGAGCTTCTGCGGGAGGTCGATGATGGAGGAATAGGCCACATCGTCCTCCCACATTCGCCTGGCTGCGTCCTGTACTAGGTCGACAGTGACACTGGGGTGAATTATATACCCCCAGTCCGCCGCGGATACGAATTGGCGTAACATATACTGGGGCAGCTGGTCAACTGTGAAATTCCTCTGAGCCGACCCCAGCTTCGCCGTTCAGCTGCCAAGTGGGCCAGTCTGTGGTGAGCAGCGTCTGAGATGGCCACCCACCCACAAGGCTGTTCAGCAGTTGTTTCACATCGGCAACCGTAAGCGCATGACTAGCCACAATTCGATCCAAGGCAGCATAACCCATTAGGAGCTTAAGGCCCTCTCGATATGGGAGTCTTGCCGATTGCGTGTGTGTCGCGAAATCAAAGTTCACGTGATCGCGGACAGCTCGTAACGCCGCGTCCACCCGTTTATGGATGGCGTCTTCGGACTTTGCTTTGGGTGACTGACGGCGTTCGAGGTGTGAGTCCCTATCTGGGTTGGACTCATTTGCTGCACCCCGTCGACTGGATACACGACGAAAAGTGATGATCGAACTACCACCCGGTACAGAGGCCCCTCGGTCATCCCCCACGACGTGCGCGTGTACGGCGATTTGGATCGTAGACAGTCGGAGATGGCCTTGGAGGATTAGGTCCACCACTGTGAGGTAGTTGGTCACGTAAAGAGTAGCTGCCGGATGAGGGACCACTTGGACTGTGGTATCCGCGGCGGGTCGGCATTGTCAAGGAGTCCCAACACAAGTTCGGATCTTGAGCCATGTGAGGAACACTGGTACCTTGGCAAAAGGGCCAGCCGTGGTTTCCACCTCGTCAAGGAAATGGACGAGCTCGTCATAGGCTGGGGTGGATGGTGGGAGTATGGCATCCCGCCAGTGTTTTTGTACTAACAACACACGGTCCCACATCCCAGTGACATTGTCAAGGCCCTTGAGAGTGACTGTGACCCTTGTCATATTAAGGTTGGCTTGGAGGCGGTTGAGGTAATTGGCATCGGGCCAACAGAGGGTGTCCACGTTATTGGCATCGGGTGCAGACACAGCAACAGTGAGAGCTGGATGCTCACTGGCGTATTTTATTGCACTGGAGTGTTTGTCGTAACCGTGGAATTTGTTGGTGATATGTGGGCCAGGCCTCGTCGAGGAGCCTGTCCCGGAACATGCACACATCCTCCCAGAGTGTAACAAGCTCCACTGATTTGGTTTCTATGAACTGTGGGCCACTGGACATCAGACATATCACCTTGTTTTTGCCCTCCACCACTATGGTAGCCCTTGACCAATGGTTGATGTCCCCATACATATTATTAAGAATATGAGGGGCTGACAATGGAAATGCGTACTGTGGTTGAGGAGCAACAGGAGAAGCAGGCCATCCCGTGGGTCCCGTCATGTCCGAGCTAGCCTGAGAGACAGGGACGCAGGGAATCGAGGTTCTTGTTAAGGTCAATGCACCCCCAGCGTCCCTCCATGGGGATCGAGGGGTAGGTGGTGCATTTTTTGCGTCACGAGTCGGCATGGGTGTCTGGAAGGGACCAGTGTTCGTCTCGTCAGCTGCTCCTGTATTGTCAGTGGATGACATGTCAGCTTCTTGTGTGGGGGAGTCCCACATGCTGGCCATGGTTGGTACGGCCTACCACACAGTTGGTTCGTTTATTGGGAGACGTTTCTTTTTGGAAATACGTCGAGTACGAACAGGTGGCGAGTTATCGGTGTTGGGGACAAGGCGTCTTTTGGCAGCCATCTTGTCTGGGGTGGCAGCAGCTTGTTTTTGGGCAAGACATTAGCTGTTGGCACTCTTGTTGTAAGCAGCGTGTGGCTGGGTCGGTAGGTGTTGGGTTCGTTCGTTGTCTGTATAGGGACAGTTATTATTATTATTATTATTATTATTATTATTATTATTATTATTATTATTATTATTATTATTATTATTATTATTATTATTATTATTATTATTATTATTGGACACCGTGATAGCCCAGTGGTCAAGTTCTACCATCTGGGCCCTGTCGCCAGTTCGATTCCCGTCGGTGCCACCATTATTTTCATTGAACATACCGGTCCGTCTGGAAGTGTTGGAACTGCCCTTGCGGGGGTGTCATTAGAGCTTATCGTCAATTCTTCGTACTCCCCTCACGGGTGAGACGATGAAGGCGCATGTGCAGAAATGCATCAGCCATTGACAGAGAAGCATTATTATTATTATTATTATTATTATTATGGACACCGTGATAGCCCAGTGGTCAAGTTCTACCATCTGGGCCCTGTCGCCAGTTCGATTCCCGTCGGTGCCACCAGTATTTTCATTGAACATACCGGTCTATTTCTGGACCAGTATTTTCATTGAACATACCGGCCCGTCTGGAAGTGTTGGAACTGCCCTTGCGGGGGTGTCATTAGAGCTTATCGTCAATTCTTCGTACTCCCCTCACGGGTGAGACGATGGAGGCGCATGTGCAGAAATGCATCAGCCATTGACAGAGAAGCACTATTATTATTATTATTATTATTATTATTATTATTATTATTATTATTATTATTATTATTATGGACACCGTGATAGCCCAGTGGTCAAGTTCTACCATCTGGGCCCTGTCGCCAGTTCGATTCCCGTCGGTGCCACCAGTATTTTCATTGTACATACCGATCCGTCTGGACCAGTATTTTCATTGAACATACCGGCCCGTCTGGAAGTGTTGGAACTGCCCTTGCGGGGGTGTCATCAGAGCTTATCGTCAATTCTTCGTACTCCCCTCACGGGTGAGACGATGGAGGCGCATGTGCAGAAATGCATCAGCCATTGACAGAGAAGCACTATTATTATTATTATTATTATTATTATTATTATTATTATTATTATTATTATTATTATTTTGACACCGTGATAGCCCAGTGTTCAAGTTCTACCACTGGGCCCTGTCGCCAGTTCGATTCCAGTCGGTGCCACCAGTATTTTCATTGAACATACCGGTCCGTCTGGAAGTGTTGGAACTGTCCTTGCGGGGGTGTCATAGAGCCTATCGTCAATTCTTCGTACTCCCCTCACGGGTGAGACGATGGAGGCGCATGTGCAGATTTGCATCAGCCATTGACAGAGAAGCACTATTATTATTATTATTATTATTATTATTATTATTGAGCCCTGTCGCCAGTTCGATTCCCGTCGTTGCCACCAGTATTTTCAGTGAACATACCGATCCGTCTGGACCAGTATTTTCATTGAACATACCGGCCCGTCTGGAAGTGTTGGAACTGCCCTTGCGGGGGTGTCATTAGAGCTTATCGTCAATTCTTCGTACTCCCCTCACGGGTGAGACGATGGAGGCGCATGTGCAGAAATGCATCAGCCATTGACAGAGAAGCACTATTATTATTATTATTATTATTATTATTATTATTATTATTATTATTATTATTATTATTATTATTATTATTATTATTTTCTGTGTATGTATGTAAGCAAGGGTTGTAATGCGTGTAGGTAGGTTTGAGGTTACTCGCCCCCCCCCCCCCCCCCCTTTAGTAGGGGAAGCTCACGCCTTGCGAAATACCTGCCATAATATAGGAACTGGGGCACCCTATAGGTACAAACACGACTTCGTGGCTGAGGGATAGGTGGGAAACGATACTTCTGAAATGTGCAGAAGTCAAGGCCCCTTTCCCCAACAGGAAGGAGAAAAGATGCTAGTGAGTTGGTTGCTCGAGCCTTGTTGTCGTTTGGACCCCTTTTATTGGGTGCCCAGTCCTTGTTTGGGACTCCATATCGTCCTTTTCCAGTAATAGAAGTTCTGTGTATGTGTGGGTGGGAACGAACCTACCGAGTGCGGAGTAGTTGATGAATCCCTGAGGCTCTACAATAGGAACGCTGCTCTAAAATCCTTCTTCTGACCCTTGGTGACCTATTTGTTGTAGGTGGGTAAGAAGGGAATAAGGTGTGTAGGTATGAGAGTGGTTTGTTGCTTGGAATTTCCGACGAAATTGGAATCGTCAAAAATGAACAAACAAAACGTCCTTTTTGACGTCACTCTATCTCCCACTTGTGTGGCCTACATGTCCACCAACTAGCCTCCCAACCCCCTGCAAATTAGCTGCAACGTTAGGGCTAGGTATGGACTAGTTTGCACAAACAGACTTTGGTGCACAGCGCTCATTTCTTGTTTTCTGTCTGTTTATATCAGCTCTCTGCTCCCTTGTGCACTTGGAATGCGTGGAAGTGAGCTTGAAATGACAGAACAAGTGTGTATTGTTGTTGGAAGACAAAGTTGGTTATCTGTGCAGTCTGTTATTGGATGATAGATAGGAAATATGACGTGATTTGTAGGTGTGTGGGAGTTCGTTACGGCTGCATACGTTTGCTCCCTCAACCAACTACACTCTACCCTTCTCTCCTATCTCTCTGTTGTGTCCTCACACTGTGGTTACTATTGGCTGTGTTGTGTGGGAGGAGAAGATAGTGGGTGGGTATGTATAGGTGTCAACAGAGATTGAGTCGTGCGTGTCTGTTCGCCACACGTTCTAGCCTTTATAGGTGGCAGAAAATGAGCAAAATAGGTACAGAACACACACGTCCTCCCCTTCCCTATTCCTCTATCTATCTTGTGCAATGGATCCTCTCTCCTTGTTTATACCTTGCAAAGAATAGGGATAGCGAAGTGTCAAAATTGGTGTAAAAGAAAAACAGGTATGGGACTCCACTTTTGCTGGTTCGGTGCTAAAAGAATATATTCGGTCCGCAGGGCATATACCTCACTGCCAGGAGCTAAACTTTTTTTTGGGCGTTTTTTTCCGCGTTTGAGTTGAATTTTTTTTCGTGTGTTCGTGTGTTCGTTCGTTCGTCTTCTCTTTTTGACGTTACGCTTTTTTGACGTTAAGTCTAAAGTTCCTTTTTCGTATCCAATTGCGCAGGAATTGAGCAGCCGGACACTCAAGAATTGTTCAGAAATTGAGCAGCCGGATAAGAAAATTACTGAATTGTGAATAGCAAGGGCAAAAGTTTTTGAATAAAGTAGCCACACTGGTCCTAGGTGTCACTGTTTGCAATGTGCCAATGAATGTGGGGGCACCAGCGAGCAAATCCTGTGAAGTACAAACAAAAAACACTTAACTAGAAAATGCCCCATAGCGTTTGCCCCATCGCGTTTGCCCCGTCGTTTAGCCCCGTAGTTTATCAGTTTATTTATTAAATATTTATTTAAAATACTTTGATAATTATAAGTTAAATTTCCACTATGGAATATTGATATTAAAAGTGCTTAATATTCATATGTATACATACCGGTACCAGCCATGTTATGATGAATTTATATTATAAATAAACTTAAGTATATTCATTACAAAAATAATAGAACGCGCCCATCGTGTTTACTCCATCCTGTTTTCCCCATCGCGTTTGCATCGAATTTTCATAATTATCATTCCACATCTTCATACATATAAAATTACACACGCACACACACAGAGACACACATGAGACACTCGAACAGCACACAAAAAACACGCACACATATGTACATGCACACTACACATATATACACATGTACATGCGTATACACACACACACACACACACACGTGCACACACACACGTGCACACATACACGTGCACACACACACGTGCACACACACACACGTACATACACACACTCACACACAAACTCAGTCCTCTCACACACACACACACATGTACACAAACACAAACACACACACACACATACACACACACGTGCACACACACATACACATAAATATATATATATATATATATATATATATATATATACATATATATGAAAAGCCCTTAATTCAAGTAATTCCGCTTTTTGTTTTTCGTATTTCTCCTTCCGCAATAATTTTATTCTCTCTTGGTTCTTATAATAATATGCCTTCGCATTTGCCCTATTCTTATCAGGATGAGCCTTCAAAAATGCTTTTGCCCTTTCCCTTCTCCGTTGAACTACTTCTTCCTTAGTGAATTGAGGTGTCCTCGGCATTATGTCCCTATGTAATAATTATATTATTTTAATTATTTTAAAATATAAATCTAAATAAACCCCGATATTCTTCTTAAATGTTAAAACCGCACGGACAGCCGTTGTTAATAATAGCAATCTGAGACGGAATATTTTTGTTGGTATTAATTAAGAAGCACTGAGAGATAAACCGCAGGACGCGGTCCTTATTAAGTGGGGAAACAAACAATTCACCACTGTGCCATACCAAGAGGATTTTGTGGAATTGATTGAAAAAACGCCAGAGGAACAAAGACAATACTACGAAGTATTGATGGAAAACAAACCCCAGCGAATGTTTGCCGATATTGATGGCCATGAATTATCAATCTCACGCGAAAAAATGTATGAGCGGTGGAATACACTTATGGAAAATGTATGTGCTAATGTAGGTTTGAAGTATAATCCTTAAAACACAAAAATACTTGGATGCGAGTAAGAATGGTAAAATGTCGTGCTATTTTTCTTACGATAATGGCTTGGTGTTTGAAAACTGCGAAACACAAAAAGAGTTTTGGAAATATGTGGAAGCAGATTGAAAAAATTACCCCGACCTCTGTTTCACATTTGAACGAGCCGACAGGAATATTGAGTTGAAAACCATACTTGATATTTCTGTGTATAATAAAAACAGGGCTTTTCGCACTATCTACTCTCATAAAGATGGTAGTGATCGTGTTTTGCTTCCGTATTCATACACACCAAAAACGAACACCTTGAAACTGCTACAAGATGTAGAAATAGACGATTATTTGATTATGCGACCCGATGACGATATATTTTACAATATCAGAATTCCAGAATATACAACTTTGAAACGATATCAACATATCACATTGGAAGAAATAAACGAAATTATACTCAGCAAAATACCAAATGTAGAAATTGTTGAAAAAATGCAGAGAATGTTTATTTTAAGAACCAAGGGAACACGAACGTGTATTATAAACGGATAAGAGACGGGTTGTATTTCTATGTATTTCTAATTGCTATGTAGTATGGAGTTGTATTATAATTGCTATGTAGTATGGAGAAGAGACGGGTTGTATTTCTATTGCCACGATAGTAATTGCGAAGGCAAAGGTATAAAAATTTACGAAATATCTCGCCCTATTGTCCATAATATCAACACAATTAAAGATTTGCGACGACTTGCCGGCGAATGTGATAATTTGGAAAAATTCACAGAGTTGCTAGATACTGCTTTGGTGGATGAATAAATCATACACTTTTGCGAAGCCAACCATAATTGAAGAATGTGTTTATTCCAAAGGTAAGCAGGTATTTCGCTACAAGACGGAATCGGCAATGGAATCATTCTTCAAAAACAAAAGAATAAAAACTAACTTAATATCAAAGGAAGACTGGATAGCACTAGGTAAAAACCCCGCCACATTGAATGTCATTGATTTGTATAAAATGTGGAACACACACCCGAAAAGGCGAGAAGTGAATGATGTAATCTTTGATCCAAAAGCATACTTTGATAATGATAAACAAGGGTCTTATAACTTGTTTACGGGTTTTGAAATTCCCGCGGACACATTAGAAGACGTGAAATCATTCACGGCAGAAGAAGAAAAAATGAAGCATTCTTTCAACATATTTTAAACAGATGGTGTGGGGGAAGGCAGGACATATATAAAAAGGTGCTTGATATGTTAGCGAGCATTTACCAAAAGCAGTGGCAAAAACTACACTTGTCATTAGTTTTAACAAGTACTGAACGAGCAGGAAAGAGTATTATTCTTGAAATATTTAAAGACATAATAGGTGCAGATTATTACTTCAGCCGTCCGATGTTAAAGAAATATTAGGTGATTTTAATGCCCAACTCGCAAAATCAATCGTAGTATTTATGGACGAAATGGTATGGGGTGGTGATAAAGAACGAGCGGGAACAATTAAGAAACTTGTAGCAGAAAACGCACTTACTCTTAAACAAAAATATTTACCAAATCTAACATTAGAAATATGTTATTCTTAGTCCTTGCTTCAAACGAAGAATGGGTAGTGCCAGCGGGAACCACTGAGCAACGATGGCTAGTCCTTGAAGTTTCTGACGAACTAGCACTTATGAAACCAGACGAAAAGAAAAAAGTGATTACAGATATTAGATCTATTGACAGGCAACGACTAGCGAAGTTTCTTCTTGAAAGAGACCTAAGCGATTTTAACGACCGCGAAACAATCATTGCAAAGTACAAAGGGACTGCGAGAACAAAAAGTAAAATCCCTTTCAAAGTTGAGAAAGTGGTGGTTGGATTGCTTAAACTTAGGATATATTACAAACGAGTTGCCAGAAATTCATTTTGGTAAAGAGGTTTCAAAAGAAGCATTGCATGATGTGTATAAAGCAAATGCGAAAAATCCGCACACTTCGCGGGTCAGTTTCTGGACCAATCTCAGAAAACTGATGCCAGATGTGGTAGAAAAGAAGAAAACGATGGAAGCAGGTACGAGAATTAGATGCGTAGATTTACCAACTTTAGAAAAATGTAAAAATCAATGGAAGGTTATTTACGGCGATAATGAATAGACTTTTGACGACGACAAGGACGATGAATAAATAATATAAACAGATTTCTTTTGTTATGCTTATATATAACATGGCAACCAAAAAAGATTATCTGAGCCAAATAGAAAAATGGACTCATTTAGGTAGCGACATAAAACTGCAAACGAATAAATCGTTAAAAACTGATATCGTCGCATTTTATAAAAAGTACCGACCCGAACAAAATCAAGAAGTTAATGAGAAGGGTGATAATGTTGAAGTTTTATTGCCTTCTTCCGATATGATGAAAAAATTCTTTGATAATGAACCAGAAACAACAGAAGAAATTGATTTGAAGGAGACTTGTATCACAAAAATCAAAACTAACGTCGGAGAAGAACTGGCAAAAAAGGAACTACCGGTTTTAGAAGCAAAAAAGGAAACCGCACCAGTTAGGGAAAAAAAGGTATCAGTAAAAGCAAAGCGAAATCCACCCGAGGACGGGTATAGTTGCTATGAAATAATAACAGCACATTTGAAGGTTTCAAAAGACCCGTTTGACTTTTTGTATATGAAAGTAGATGACCGCACCAATGCAGGAGGATACGAAGAAATGGCACGAGAGTAGATACGCACACATACCACCAGAACAACGACCTATTCTTAAATATGGTAAATTAGATTATAAGGCATTTTTTAGAGATGTTCTATCTCAACACGAGGGCAAACTAACAACATTAAAAGATATGTATGACAGGTTTCATATGTAATCTACGGTTAGTGCTATATCTCTCATAACATCAATACTAAAATATGAGGGGTTGAATGAAATAGGCTTGTCAGCGTTTCTTGATTTATAATAAACATTTAATGAAATGTTCGCGCCACCTGCACAGGTTACAGAAACTCTATTAGTTAGATAAGTTTCAATACGACCCCTTTTTTTAACAGTCTGTCCGCTTATATCATTACTAGGAGCCGTAATCTGCCATGCTAAAAGAACTTGTGTTGTGGTTGTCTTTTGGACAATCCATTTACAACTGAATTCTTCATTAGTGAAAGCAGGAAAATAATCAGTTATTTCTGTATCAAGACTATAAGCATATGTGCCATCATCAAAATAGAATTGAAATTGAAAGGACCCATTTCCCACGGGATTTGTAGCCATGGTTAAACAACCAGAAAAAGAAACGATTATATATTGACCAACTGCTAAATCAGATATTGTTTTGCTACCAAATCCCGATGTGTCAAGAGTTGTAAATGATGTGCCAGTCATGCTTGATCTGAGTGCTGTAGAATTATACACATTTTGAATAACTCGTGTCAATGTTGGAGTGGCAGTGACGGCAATAGTTTTCGTACATATTGACTGCTGTTCTTGTGATCGGCCCAATATATTCATATTTTTTTTAATTATATATTCTACTATGTAAAATTGTGTTATAACTCGTTTATAAAAAAATTCTATTAAATTATGAACCATTTAGGCAATCCGTAGACATATCACTTTTACGGCTCTGTCATTGTAGATGAGGATTTAGAAATTGATTTAGTATTATATGGCGACCATATTGAAGCAAACTCAACACAAGCAAAGACAGACGACATAACAATATATTCAAGAAATAACAATTCTTCTTTGTTGGTATCTGATACAGGCTATGTGTCAATTAATAACGAATACAATCTGCCAATAGCGGACGGCACAGCAAATCAAGTTTTAAAAACAGATGGGTTGGGCAATACTTCATTCGCAACATTAACTTCAAGTTATATAAGCGATTTTGAACTGGATAAATTAACGGATGTGGTCATAACAGCCCCGATAGCCGCTAATAGATATCTCACATACAACACCTTAAACTGGGTAAATAAAACATTTCCAATAAATGTTGATGAATTCGGCAACATTAATATGGGCGGGTATTTGAACATAACAGGAGTTAATTAACTACATACAAAAGATGTTGATACTTGGATAACAGAACACGAGGCGAATAATGATAAAGTGTCCGCGGATGGTTCAATTGATACACACAGCGATGTGTTAATTACAGGCACACCATCTGATAATCAACTGCTAATATAAAGCACGGGACAATGGCGAAACACGAATTCGCCCTTTCTTAGATTAGACGGCACCGCTAGTATGACAGGAGCCTTAAATATGAACAGCCAAAACATTACAAATGTAGGTCAACGAAATGGCAGAGTTGTCACAACTTGGTTATCAGAGCACGATACGAACACGGCGAAAGTGTCAGCAGGTGGAAGTATTGATACACATAGTGATGTGACTATAACAAAAGCAACAGACAATCAATTGCTCATTTATAGCACGGGATAATGGAGAAACGCGAACTCTCCTTTTCTTAGATTAGATGGCACCGTCAGTATGACAGGAGGATTAAATATGGGAAATGAAAATATAACGAATGTGAATTTGGTTGATGGTATTGATGTTTCTGGACTTGATACTTCTGTGGTTAAATTAACAGGAAACCAAACAATAGCAGGGACCAAAACATTCAGCAATGTAATAAATGCGAGTGGGAATTGATATGAAATCGCAAAGCATAACAAACGTAAATCTTGTTGATGGTGTTGATGTTTCTGGTCTTGATACTTCGGTGGTTAAATTAACAGGAGACCAAACAATAGGCGGAACAAAAACATTTACACTCGGCATAATAGCATCAAACGACAAAATAACAATAGCACAAGATAAACCATTAATCATAGGTATAACAACAAAAGGAGTAAGTGTTCCTAATGGCTTAGAATTGTATGGAACAGGGCAAACATATCAGGGCCACATATACAAGTATTTACAACTACGGATGCCAGCTATACTATTTTTTAGCAACTAAACTGGGGACACGACGATATTAAACTAGCTTTCGATGCTTACTATTCGGGCGGTGCTAGTTGGTTATCCGCACACGCGACTTCAAATTATCAGATTTCAAAAAATGGAGGTAAATTAAACTTTTTATATGGAGCGAATACAGCGGTAGGAGGTAATTTAACTTGGACTACGGCACTTACTCTGGTCAATGCGGGTTTATTAACAACACAAAGGCAATAACGGCGAGTGGAGTAATAACGGCAAATTCGGGAGTATCAACAACAACATTAAGAACTAGCGACAATATAGTTGTAGGTGCTGGAAAGAGTGTTTTTATTGATAGAAGCGGAGCAACAATAAATAATAAACTGGTTTTATGGGATGGAGGAACACCATCAACAACAGCATTTTTGGGATTTGGTGTTGCCAGTCAAACTTTGCTTTATAATGTTAATGCTTCCACTGATAGTCACGTATTTTATTATGGAGGCACAAATGAATTATTTAGAATTAATAAAACAGCAATTACGGCTTCAAAGTCGATAAAAGCAAATGGTGGTCTTGATATGAACAACCAAAATATAACAAATGTAAATTTGGTTGATGGTGTTGATGTTTCTGTTTTTGATACTTCGGTGGTTAAATTAACAGGCGACCAAACAATAGCAGGGGTCAAAACATTTAGTGACAAAATAACAATAGCACAAGACAAACCATTACTCATGGGAAGAACAACAAGAGGATTGGCAGCATATACAGGAGGATTAGAGTTATATGGAACATCAGGTGTAGCAGGGCCACACATACAAACATTTACAGCAACCGATCCCAATTATCCAATTTTCCAATTAATTAGCAATGGTCATAGCAATATAGCATTAAAATTTGATTGCTATTGGGACGGAGCATCTAATGATAAGTCAAGTTCTGCTACTTCAAATTTTATGATATCTAAGGAAACTAATCTCCTTTTTCAGTATGCATCAGGAGTAACTGTAGGAAACAGTATAACCTTTAATACCACAATGGGCATCAATAGCACATCGGGATTATTAACAACAAAGGCAATAACGGCAAGCGGAGTTATAACGGCTAACGGAGGATTTACAGGAACGACACTCACAGCAAGCGGAGCAATAACAGCGAATGTGGGAGTTGATATAAAAAGCCAACAAATAACAAATTTATTAACACCGACTGCTTCAACTGACGGGGCAAACAAAAGTTATGTAGATACATTAGATAGTCAGAATGTTAAAATAACAGGAACTCAAACAATAGCAGGTGTCAAAACATTTAGCAATAATATTACAACATCAAATGGTGTGCCGATAATCATAGGACGAAATACTAAATCAGCAGTTTCAGGCGGACTAGAAATATATGGAAATGTAAATTCATCGGCGGGGCCACATATTCAATGCGTATCATCCGAGGATAACAATCCTGCTTTTCAGCTTCTTTCTTGGTCTCACTGAAATATAAATTTAGTGTTTGATGCTTATTATTCTGGTTCAGCATGGATATCTAGTAATTCCACATCAAACTTTTTGATAAGTTAAAGTAATTCTCTTCTCACTTTTTCTTATAAAGGAGGAATAACGGCGGGAAGTAGTGTTGCATGTGCTACTGGGCCTTATCTTGATACTGCTGGGACATTTACTATACCATCCACAGGAGCAAACTCAACAATTACTCTTGGAACTAGACCTTCAATAAATACCGAGCCGTTAATAGTATTTAGAGCGAATGCTTCCGCAAACAACAGAGGGGCGATTGGATGGAGTGGCGCACAACTTTACGCTTGGTCCACACCAAATTCAAGTGGTGATGTTGGTTCTGCTCATAACTATGTCCCTCAAAATGGGGCTTGGGGTTTCTCATCAGACAGGAGATTAAAATCATATATTAAGACATTAGAATGTGGTGATTGTTGTGAGAAACTAATGAAATTAAATTGTTGTTCATATTATTGGAAATCAGATGAGAAGAAAGAAAAGAAGAACTGCGGATTTATAGCGGATGAAGTAAAAAAAGTGTTTCCAGAATTTGTGGATACAACAGATATGAAAATAGGAGAAGATGAAAACCTTGAAGGAGTATCATATACAAGTTTTATTCCAATATTGGTCAGTGCTTTTCAACACATGGCTGAAAAGGTAGTTAATTTAGAAAAACAAAATAAAAATCTTATGAATATACTACAAGACCAAGCAAACCAATTGGCAGAAATCCGAGCAGTCGTTTTCCCTAATGCCCCCTAGATTACACCCACCGCCGCCAGTCATAGAAATAGATGGCGACCTCACGCCAGAGTTGGAAAATAGGGTCTTAGACCTCTCGCTGAAGAATGAAGAAAAAAAAGTAGAGTACGAATTAGCAGATAACTGGAATTGTTGTTGTATAAAAAACAGACCGACGCCGACTTATTAAGTATCTGTTTCAAATGGGTATCATCATCGCCATTATAACCCTTTGTATCGTGAGGCTATCTGACCCGAATGTCAGTTGTGAAACTGGAAACATTTATGTCGGGCGTATAAGTTTATTAATAGGGATTGTGCTTCCTAGTCCATCTTCAAGCAAGAAGTAATTTAAAGACCAAAGGCGGATAAACCGACCATATTGTCATAGTGGATTTGACTTATTCTATGTTTCTGTATGCTGTCATTCCTAATACGTATTCCACATTCACATTCAATTGTTGCTGAAGCACGGGTTCTATTTTTTTCAAGAAGAATTTCTTTATTTTTCTCATAATATTCTTTCTGTTTTAGTGTAATATATTCTTTATTATCTTCTCTCCAAATCTTATTCACAAATTTAAAATGTTCCTTATTTTCTTCTTTATACTCTTTTTTCTTTTGAGACACATATTCTTTGTTTCGTTCATTCCATTCTTTGTTCACTGATCGAGCTATTTTGTTTTTGTTTTGTTCTCTATATTGTTTTGTTCTTTCAGCTACCCGCACTCTATTGTCTTTTGCATACTCCTGCTTGGTCCTACCAGAAAGTATTTTATTTACACAGTTGCTATTTCTAATCCATTCTCCCTCCTTGCGAAGTAATTGATTAACATTATCGCACGGATAGTCTTCTAGCAACTCAATATAAGCATCACCAAGTTTTAATATTTCAAAGCTTGAATATAGCACTTTTCCTTTCACTTTGGTTCCCGATAGATGTTCTTTATAATTTTGTCTATGTCTTCCCATTCGTTGAGCTAATGTTTGAGTTGTTGCACCAACATAAATTAAATCAGTCTTGTATGACCTAATCGCATAAATTTTACCTTTCTTACAATCTCCAACCCGTGGCATATTGTCTATCCTTTGTTATTATTATGTATCATTATGTTTAAATAGAATATCATTCATATAGTGCTGTTTTATACCAACTTGAAGTACTATCACCCGCACAAAATAACGGGATACTTTCGCTAAATGACCTACAATCATTTAAGCCATTGTTAATATAAATACAAGTAAAATTTAAATTTAAACCAGATTGAATGCAGTGAATACAATTGGCTGTTTTCTTACGATTTAAAATGAAAAAGTCGCAGGCGGTCCGACCTAACACTGAGCACACAAATAATAATATTCATAACATATATTATAATATTCATAATTTATCAGAGCAAGTGATAAGCCCAATATGCGGGTTGATTTTTGTTTAAATATGCGGGCTTTCCATCCTTTGTTTTGATTGCTTGATGTCTGGCACGATAACCTTCCCTTCTATCTTCATCTTTATGTTTGGTATAATCTGAATAACCAGATGCGCCAAAGTTGATACGACGGCCGTTGTAGATTACATAATAATTTTTTACTTTTACTTTACTTTCACCAAAAATCAGTAGCACCTAATGATAGTGCTTTCTCTCTGAGACACTTATATACTTAACTCCCGATTTTACCTTCTTCTTTAATTATATTATTATAAATTGCTTCTCGTTGCTTATCTGATAGCGGTAAGCGGTAAAGTATATTTTCAGGTTTTCTAAAAATATTGGGGTTTCTATTCACTAAGTTCTGAGTGATGCGGATTTTGTCAATTTCCTTCCCTAGCCGTTCTAATTCATCCAGTTGTTCCTCGTCTTTGCTTTTTTCCTTTTTATTTTCCATCCTATATTGTAGCAGATAAAAAAATGTGGTTTCTTGGAAAAAAAATGGTTTGATTATTACAATCAAGCCAGATCAGAACATAAAGGTCAGTCCATAGAATTTATTACAGCAAAGGCAATGAACTAAAGTGCGAAGATAGAATACAAGACGCTATTGATTTTGATGATGCGCCAGACAATCCAAATATAGAAAGATTAAAAGACAGGATCGAAATGCTAAGCGAAAGGTCATCTATATATAACAACATGGACCGAAATGCGCTAAGGGAACATCTTAGGGAAAATAGAGTTAATATAGATGAACTTGAAAGAAAAATTGGAAATATGCCCATAAACGAACAACGATTAGAAATGATACAATTAGCAAAGACTAAGGATAAAGCAAAATTCAAAAAATTAAAGACTTTATTGGTCAAATGAATCGTGATATGGATTAGAGAAATAATTATGAGTAATATATACTATTGAAAGAGTAGGTCGTTATGGTGTGAGCAGATTGGCATGGAATCGCTTATTAACTATTACTGCTAATCATTCTCAAATTCGTGCCATGACTACTGCAGTGATGGGAAGATCAATTGCGGAGTCTTTCAGAAGGGCATTAGAAGCATTAGCAAGAAACGAAGCACCACCAGAGTTGCCTCCGCCTTACCCTCGTTTAATTGCAGCGGGAACAAAGAATGGGTGATTATGTGTTGAAGGATATGTTAAGAAGATGAGGCTTACAAGTATTAACAATAATGGCATGGCAGACATTTAAAAGAGGTGTTGAAACTACTGCCGCGGTTGCTTTTGGTGCATTTCTAAATCATATATACAGCATATGGACCGCTCAAACAGATGCTATTATTAAATTGGAAGAAGAACGATTTCATACGACTGGAAGCAATTATAATGGCCCTGCCACACGAGTAGAAAGTCGCCTCCAATTAGAAGATAGAACTCGCGGTAAGTTTCCTTACATTTTACCAGCAGACACTTTGGATTTAATTGCTTTTGAACATGATCTATTATATGCTGGTGATAAAAATGGCCAAAATTTCGCCGACCAACGATATTTTGAAAGAATTACTAATATAACAGAATATTTGACTAGTAATGGATTGGCAAGTGAAGAAGTTGCTAAAACTATTTCTGACAATTACAAATCAATGTTCTCAAAAGCAGATATATCTAAAATGGCATTACAAGCACAAGGGAGAGCCCGCAGTGGAGTATCATATTTAGATGCGATGAAATTCTGGAAAACTATTAAATTAACACCTCTAGATGCGAAATATAATGCTTTTATACACAATGTAGACCAAACATTGACTTCTATGATTGGTGTTATGAATAATGTGGGCACTTTTGATAAAGATACTAACTTTAAAGTAAATAAAATAGCCAATCCTGCTACATTTAGCAAACAATATGGAAACTTGGTAAATTCGTTTAATCAAATGGTGAAATCACAAGAAAAAGCGGATGGTGTGAAAGGATATTCTCTTATCGCACCTGCGAATGAAACTACAATTAATAATTTTATAGAAAAATTAAATGCAATGAATCAAAACAATATTTCAGCAGATATAGAGAAGGAAATAATTGTTGAGGTTCAGCCCACACCAAATCAACCAGAAATGGTAGTAACACCTATTGATTCAATCGGACTTGGCAAAAACTTGGATGTACTTCAAGATAAGACGTCCCAAGTGAAGCATTTGAAAGGATTTGTTAATTTGCTAAAAAATAAACTGGAAAGAAAATATCTTTGACATTGTCAGATTATGACGATCCTATTAGTGGATGGGAAAAGGCTATAAGGCAAGCATTAAACAAAGGGGTTAGTAAGTCAGATATTGCAGAGGTAGATGACGTATTAGATAAGAGAATTTATGAAGAAGTGAGGGGTAAATTGACACCAGAACAAATAAAGCAATTAGAAGATTTCGAATTGAAGGATTCGGAATTTGAAAAACAAGACCTAAAGGTCTTACACCAGCACCACAAAGACCAAAACCAATGCCTGAACCACAACCACAACCAACACCAGCACCACAAACAACAGCACCACAACCAACAGCACCACAAACAACACGCACCAGCACCACCAAATCCACAAACAGAGTATGACAAATATATTTATAAAAGTGGAGAAAAACCAGGGACTTCCATTTTGTGAGGAGAAAATTAAAGATGAAAAACTAAAAGAAATTATGAAAGAATATAAAGTTTCAGATGATCAAGATCCAGCAACAACACCAAATCAAGTTATGGTTGATAGTATGAGAAGTATTGATTAATTAGTTGATAAGATTATGGGAAAACTTCCCGTCGATGAAAGAGAAGACTTAATGGCACTTATTCGTTTTCTAATGCCAAGCGACCAAAATGGTGGAATTGGTACTTCGCGAACAAACCCACTTATTAAATGCAACGAACAAAGACGAGATCGTGTGCTAGACACTAAGAATGATTTTGAATCACTAGACAACACACTTTATAGCAACACAAATAACCACCTTATGGTGAATAAATACAATAGAGCAGTCATTCAGACCAGAATGAGAGAAAAAAGAGAGTTTCCAAAAATGAAACGAAAACTGACGAGAAACTTTCCTGCTAGTTCAAACTCGCCCAGAAAGAAAGGATTTTAAACCACTTGTCAATCCTCCAAGTAATTATGCTTTTGGTAGTCCTTATCTCCTTATTTCTATAATTATGCTTCACCGCCTCAACCATTTGGCGCCGAATGTGATAATTACAGATATAATCCAAACTATTTTCAAAACTTATAATATAGTAAGACATGCCTAGATCTATACATAAAGGATTAATAGCAAACAAGTTGCCACGAAAAACACTTTTGAAGCAGAATCTGGAGAAAACCAACATAGAAAAAGCACACGAGGAATTTACTATTGACAGACCAATAATAACAGAGTTAGACAGCAAAACACCGCCACAATTTAAGAATGACTTGGAAATACAAACAATTAAAACACAAAGAGATAGTGTTGAATTGCTTCCTATTCAAAAAGAAGGAATATTGCCAGCAATGGGAACTATGGTTATATGTGCAAGTACTGGCGGAGGAAAATCAGTTATGATTTATAATCTACTCGCCAAAAAGAACATGTTGAAAGGTTTTTATGATAGAATAGTCGTCTTTTGTTTAAGTCCGTGCCCGATTTTGGAAGACACTCTCAAGTTAAAAAAAAGACATAATCAAAGAAGATAGGCTTGAGTTAATGAGAGAAATATTGACTAAACAAAAAGACCTGATTATAAAAAAGGGTTTAAGAAAGCACAAAAAGAAATTATTGTTATTAGATGACATCGCACAGAGTAAAACTTTTTTTAAATCAGAAGTGCTCACTGAGTTGTTTTTCGCTTCAACACATGCTAAGGTGTCAGTCTGGGTAGCAACTCAGAGTAATACACAACTCCCACGAAGAGTAAGAATTAATCGCCATTGGATGATTATTTTTCATGTAGTAAGGAGAAGCGAACTTGACAGACTGGCAGATGAATATGAAAGTCCTTTTCTTACTAAAAAGGAATTTTACAATATGGTTAAATATGCCACGGCAGATCCTTATTCGTTCCTAGCAATTAACAATACTGCTAGTGATAGAACAACTCAGTTTAGAAAGAATTTCTCTACTATATTGCGATTGAATAAGGATAGAGATATGACAAACCTGTAAAATTAAATTAAAAGTTTTTTTTCTGCGATAATATATGACATGGCAGAATCAACTAAATTATACAAAACGTGCTGTCAGCAAGCAATTGCGCTTTGGCATAAACAAAATGCGCAAGAAAAATTTGTAACAATTCGTAAAGGATCGCCCGAATATTTGGCGGTAAAGAAGATAAGAGGATGTTAAGAGTGGCAAGATTAAGTGTCAATTAAAACCAAAAGTAAGCAAATCAAGTAGTAAGAAAAATGAACAACCTATTCCCAGCGGACAGCCAGATCAAGTGCCAGACAAAGCATTGAAAAGAAAGGCACCAGACATAGCATCAGCAAATAATTCATCTCCCGAACCAAATGCAAAACCTATTGAGATGTCTCCAGCACCTAAGGTTGAACAATCTTTACCAAAATCTGTTAATCCTACTCCTGTTGCCGTGCCGAAACAAACTACAACAACACCAGCAAGTAAATAGAATCAATAGAAAATGCTTCTAAGGAAACTCCGCGAACTAAAAAAGTTGCACAAACTAATGATATTGATGTAAATCAAGCCATAGCAGATTTAATGAAAATGAAAGAGGAAAGAATTACGCACAAGAATTTACAAATTGTAAAAAAAATAATTAATGATAATTGATAAAATAATAATCATTATTATATAATATAAAAACACACATGCCGCCAATAAATTATCTAATGAGTTTAGTAATAAACTCAACGAAGCAAATAGACCTGCGAGCGATGGTATGATGCTGAATCATTTTGAACTATGGAGTAGTCATGGTGCGCCTCTTGTAAATCAAGAACTTACGGAAAATTCAAATTTGTATCCAATTGATAATAATACTATTCAAAACACATTAAGAGACATTTCCGATAACAAAGAAAATACGGATGTTGTTGATTTGGACACTGCCGTGTCTAGTATGAAATATTTACAAAAGGCGGTGAAAAATTCTACGCCTAGGGAGTATCAACTTGATAGTGGATACGACGACACAGATGCCACTTTAAATTCAATAAGGTAATGTAAGTTCAATACAAAGTGATGTAAGACAACTAAAAAACACGCTTGCGCCAGATGAATAAATTGATTAATTTCTATAAATAATTATTTTTTTTCAATAATAATATAAGCGAGCGTATTTTTACGATGAGTGAAACCAAAGACATGAAGAATACTGAGGAGTTGATGACCCTCAACAACCTCAGATATGAGTTGCCAGCAAATTTGGCGCTCACTGAACAGGGAAGCATCTTTAAGAAGAACTTTGCCGAGCAGCAGACTTACACCAGTTCGTCGGGGACCGAAATGATTTTCACATTGCACGCAAGCACCGATTTTGTTTATGGAAAAAAATGTTATTTAACATTTGATATTAAAGCAGATGGGTTGGTAGCCACTGATGGAAAGGATAATGTTGGTTGTGCTATTGGTTTTCAGAACACACCAGCAACTGCTATTTTTGAAAGATTTTTGTTGGAAAGTAAGGATGGTAGCGAACTTGAACGAATTGAAGATTTGAATAAAATGGTGCGAAATATTCTCCTGTGGCATTATCCTTTTGATTATCGTCGGCAGGCACAGATGGCGGGACAAAGAGAACCCGTTGAAGTTAGTGATAGTATCGATGTTAAAACGTTTTCCGTGACAGACTTTGCTATTAATACTCCCACTGCTGGTAGTGTTGCGACCGGTCAATACTTGAGAGTTTGTATTCCTCTTCATTACTTTTCAGGAGTGTTTAATGAAGAAACTCTCATTCCTCCCTCTCTGATTAGTGGTATGAGGCTTCGTTTGACATTTGCACCGCCACAGGAAGCATTGATATTATTGGAACCGTTACTGGCGCGGTTCCCGTCGGGTTTGATGGTTCTGCTTTGACTTACACCGTATCAAATCCAGTTATTATGTTGTAAACCTTCTCACTTGCTCCCGCTGTCCAGATAAATATTTTGGAACAGATGGGAAGCAAGGATGGGCTTCCATACACTTATGAAACATATTATAACCAAAAGGCAAATCCGGGCACATCGGATGATTTTAATCTTCAAGTAAATAAGGCAGTAGCACGTGCTCAGTGCTTGTATATCGTCACTCAAAATGTGCTTGCTGATAATGCTAGTGTTGATAACTTGGGAACTGCTCAAATGCCTTATAAACAATATCAATGCCGTATTGGTGATTGGTATGCCCCGCAACAAAAGATGGAACTAGGAGGAAGCACTGATACTCTTGCCGCAGTTCAGAGAGGCTGTGCCGAATTGTATATTAACAATCTCCAAGCGACTATGGGTATTCGTGATGCTTACATGTCTTCGTCTATTTCTCTTGAAAACTTCCGCCAGTGGTATTCTGCTGGACTTGCCACTAATGCTACAAATGGAGGATTTGTTACCATTATCCAAACACTCAATCAGTCGCCACACATTGGAGCGTCTGGTCTAGCAGTTAATAACTCACGAACTGCGGAAGTCACTCTTAGTTATGCTGCAGATTATAATGCTACTCGTGCCATCACCGCTTGGTTGAAATATGTTAAAGTCGCGTCTATCTACCTGTCTCGCTGTGTTGTTAAGCAGTAGCCCTTATTTATTCAAAATATGTGTAGTAAAAAACAATAAAAAAATTAAAATTAATATATTTTTTACTATATATATATAGACATGTCATTTACAATAAGCAATCTAGAAGACGAAAAGCGAACCCGCAAAAATTTCCTCCTTCGTGTCTCATCAAGTGATCAAACAGAATCAAAATCCGCTTCTACTCACAATGGCCGTTTCGTTGTTGATCTCCCAGCAACTGGTCGGAATATTGATATAATCAGTGCTTATGTCGTAAAGAGTATATCCATTCCAAATGTTTTCCCAAACATACCGAGTTATGCCAACACTCTCACATTGATTAAAACAACTGGATCCGCTACAAAAACGGCAATCGTAACAGAAAATCAATACACCATTGATACATTTATTACCGCCCTTCAATCTGCAATTAATTCGGCAATTACCCCTAACTCTGTAGTTATAACTTTGAACTCCGTTAATAAATTGAACGCATTCACTGGTGATACGTATGCTTTTGATTATGATAATAGCACGATTAGAGACAAAATAGGACAAACTGCCGATATTTCGGCCGTGGCGAGTAGTACAATGCAATCCATCGTAAATTTAATCGGTGAAACGGCCGTTTATATTCATAGTCGTGCTTTAAATCAACCTGGTTTAGTTGAAGCAAATGGTAATTTTTCCGTAGTCGGTAAAGTGAATCTAAGTAAACCCTTCGGTCCAGTGTTATTTTGAATCGTCAAACGATATTGCAGATTATGTGCCATTTAATACGACGAAAAGTTTAAGATCTATCGATATCGTCATTAGAAATGCGCAAGGTGAAGTGCTCGAACTGCCTGTCAATTTCGAGGTTTCAATTCTCCTTAAAGCCTATCATGCTTAAGAAAAAAAAGAAAATATAAATATAATGACATTCATAGAAAATTTACGTGTTTTATTTATTTTGATAAAAAACATTGACTTACGACGACAACAACAATACAAAACATTAATTCCCTGCGGTGCCAATATTGACTAGTTATATATATATATATGAAGAAAAATCACGCACCCATAACCGAAGAATTAATAAAAAACAAGAATAGAGATAGAAAATAAAGTTGATGATTAAGAATAAAGAAAGTATTCTTTTTTTTGTTTAAATTTGATTTTCAATAAATGACTGAAGCATAGACATTCGCACTTCCACCACTCGTTACTTGTGCGGACACGGTAAATGTTTTACTTGGTCCTATCTTGATGTTATAATGAGACAAATCAATGTATATTGGTGAACCACCCGAATACATATGTAAATATCACACTTCCGCCCGTCCTTGTAGTTCCTGCTGTATCTACTTCGGCCAATGATGTGGCGGTGTCCAAATTGGAATAAGAAGGTGATCCTCCCAATGTAGCATTAAGCACAATTCTCGCGATACACGTTTTAGTGTCTGAATTGCTAATACATAAATTCTCAAAGTAAATTATGTTATAGTTTGTTTTGCTGTTGAATGTAGCACGATTTCTGATGGTAAATATAGCAAGTTCGGTTGATACACTTTTAACCGCATCATACGAATTAGTTATAGCAATAGTCCGATCAATATTTCCTTCAACCGCTAAAAGCATGCTCGCTGTTTTCATAACAACGGATGCAAGACTTGACGAATATGCTTCGCATAAATCGCAAATGCCGCTTGGTCCAATGATGGAGTAGTAGCAGTGCTCGCGTATTGAATTGAATGATTACTTCTATTCGTCCAGTTCGTGGATTTTCAATTTTGAATGTAATTTGACCGCTACCCAAATATTGAACAACTATTTCAAACACGTTAAATTTAGTAAAATCAATCGCAGGGAAGTTTCCAGTATTATTACATTTATCAACATTCCAAGCATATTGACTAACCACATTTTCTACATTTCCTGCCGTTCTTACAACAGACATTCCTAAATTTGATTGTCTAAAACATAAATTGTCTGCTGGTGTGCCTATGCCAATATCGCAATTAAAAGTGTCTGCTGCAATGGATGACGGAAACAATGCGGAAAATCTAGCAACCAAGCCCATACCACTTCTGTATTTGGCCCGTTCAATAGTCGTGATCCGTGCGGTTGAATTACCTAAGGCCGATGTAGTCAAAACCGCCATTGAATTAGCAGATGATACCACCCCTCCATTTGTTTCGGTTTTGTCAAAAAATTGCGTATATATGCCATATGTAAATACATTTTGTAATACTGGAGACACAGTGGCCGTTCACAATTCTCCAAAGGCCGTTGTAGGTAAAGCATCTTTTATGCTATCTATTGATAAAGAAGAAGACGACGATGTAGTTGATGACGATGGTGTATTCGTGCTTTGTCCAAAAAGGTTCATTTTATATTTTATATTATATAAAATATGTCGGTAATAATACGAGACTTGCCAAGCGATATACTTGGACACATAAGAACATTTGTTTATTCAGAAATGTCCCAGCAGAATTACAAAAAAGAATTTTGTAATATATGTGGCTTGTCTCGCACATTCCGATCGCATCCCCCTATTACAGCAGTTGATATTAATAATGTAGATGGTGTTCAGTTTTTCACAATCTGTTCTATTAATTGCTACAGACATGAATCCAATATTAGGGCAAGATATCGAGAACCGCCTTTGATCCTTGTTAAGTATTAATCTTTTTGAACTTTTTGTTTAATCCTCGTGCTTCTTCTTAATGGTTTTGTTTCTGCCGATTGTTCTTTTTGTTCTTCTTGTGGTTTTGCTTCTTTTTTCTCTTTCATAAACTATTAACAATAATGGCTCCAATCTTGCTTATCTTTCTTAGTTTAGTATTTGTTATTATTCCCCCGTGATCGTTGTAAATCTGTTCAAGCAATTTATACTTATCCTCTCTGCTCGCTTTTTTTCCTAGTGGTTGATATTTGCTTTCTTCTTCTCCGTTTTCGCTTTCAGTTTCATTAATATATTTAAATTCAGGCATAAATCTATGTTTCGTCTCAATTCTTCCAACTCTGTTTTAATTCCTTCTGCTTTTATTTCAGAAGGATCTAACACATTCACCCATGAATAACTAAAACTAGTAAGCATATCACCATGACCAAGAACATTAGAAACCCACGTATTAAAATTCTCTATTTTCGGATTAGCGAAATTACTATACGATAAACTAGCATATAGTTTTCGCAACATACTGCTTTTCTGTGTGTATTCCGAAAGCCAAGGGAAGATTTTGATAATTCTTTTGTTTAGTTCATTATTCTTTTGTTTATCAAGCACGCCCTCATTGTTAATGATAACTGCTTTTTCCATTTTGAAATGTTTCCTTATCGAATTTACTTGTTCAATTACGAATTCAGGAGTAAAAAGGACAGCAGGCCTCTCAGTCCAATTCTTTTTTTGCCCTTCCCTTTTCTTTGCTAGGTTATTTACCCTCAGCCAACTTGGTTTATCTGGTATCGATTCATATGCGTTTTATCAAATATTTCAACAGGCTTTGCTCCAATTGCTATCATCAAAGCAAGTAGTTTAAGATAAGGGTCATTACTTATTAATATCATATCATTCATTTTAGCCATTACATCGCGAACATCAATTTGTATTTTTTGTTCATTTTTTGCTTTGACATCTTTCTTATATCCTTCTACAATATCAATCCGCTCGTCTTCATTCAGATTAAAATATTTATCAAGTTTGCTCATTCATATACTTTTTCACTTTGATAAGGCTCTATTGCTTTTTTTCTTATCTCAGAAAGTCTTTGTCACCTACTATTCAAATTAGGATACACAATAGCATATTTCGGATATATGACTTTTAGTGCCTCAAGTACCTCTGAAAGTTCATCACTCGTTGGTGTGCTAAATAGCAATATGATAGCATTATGAAACGTGACACTTGGTTTCAACTCACTATCGTAGAAGTTAGACACAACTTCATAAATTTTATTTTCAGTAGTAGCAACTTTTAACTGCATAACAAATTTTCTGTCATCTTCGCTCCATATCCTCAGTATATATTAGACAAGTTTATATTTTTCAACTATATGTCAAAAATATTCACTGATACATTTTCTAGAGCAAAAACAATAGTAATTAAAATACCACTTCATATTCTGAGCATATATTATTGGACTTTCTACAACAGATAAAGTAAGTCCGCAATTGTCACATATTTCATAATCTTCTGTTGGTAAATCGCGATTAAACAAAAAAAGTTTTATATATTCTTGCAAATCATATGGTAATCGTGCTACAATATCTGTCATTATGTCCCTATATAATAATTATATTGTTTTAATTATTTTAAATTATAAATCTAAAATAAACCCCGATATTCTTCTTAAATGTTAAAACCGCACGGACAGCCGTTGTTAATAATAGCAATCTGAGACGGAATATTTTTGTTAGTATTAATTGACTGCCAAGGTCCGAGGCCAATACCCCCGCGCCAGAAATTATTTTTTCTCTATTGTATAAAAACGGGAGAGGAAAAAAAATTTTCTATTTCCTAATAAAAGGTTGGACAGGTTGGACAATATAAAATATAGATAATAGTAAAAAGAATAATATAAGAAATAATGAAATTTAATAACTAAAAAGTGTCCGACCTCAAAAAAAGTACTTGGCCGTGGCCGACCATGAGGTTGGACACATTACAAACAACATTATTTCGTCGCACCTGCTCTTATATTCACTCCTTCATTTATGTATTAAATACATACTATACATCGTATATATATAATGAGTTCTACCATAGAAGAAATAAAAGCAGTGTTTAGTCTCCCTGATCCAAGGATGCAACGATATAGAGCAAAGTATATGGAAAATAATAAGGAGAAATTAAAGAGCATCAGAAAAAATACAGAGAAGCAAATAAAGATAAGATAAATAAACAACGAAGGGATTATTATAAGAAAAATAAGGATAAGATCCAAGAGCAACAAAAGAAATACAGAGAAATTAATAAGTAATATTGGATAAATACAAAGGAGAATATCTCAAACAGATAGAGAAAGAGAAGCAGAAAAAAACGGATCCTAATATTGAATATTTAAAATCCCTCTAATTCTGATCATATCAGTAAAATAATATCGTTATGGCTGAGCCGGTGCCACCAATTTTTGTCAAAAAGGATTTTTTTTGTCGATCGTCCAAAGAGAAAAGCAAAAGTAAATTATTTTTT
>WBZZ01004375.1:0-17500 GCA_019918135.1 Paulinella micropora
GAGAAAAGAGAATGCCGGCGCGCCGCCCACGATTCGGGTTGGTCTCCGGCTCAATCCGACGGGTCGCCCAACCTGTTCTGCGTGTGCCTAACGGGGATCAGGCTGTTGATGTCGCGCGCTGAAACCCTGTACGACTTCAGTGACTTGGCCAGCCGGCTCCGTTCCACAGACGTTAAGCTGCGGATTTATTAGAGGCAGTGGCAGTGGGCGACGACTGTTGCAGCAGCCCCGAGATGCTGCAGATCCTGCTGGCCATTGTTCTCTTCAGGTATTGTGACGGCGACCTGCGTTTGGTGCTCGACCTCTGCCGGCACAGGATCCGCGGCTGGCACAGCTTTGCCGGAAAACAAGAAACCATCGGGGGTTTAGCTGACTGGGAGGACCTGAGGCCGGTGGTCGAGTCCTTCGGGGAAGCCCCGCGCAGACCCGTGGCCGCGCTAGCCAAGTCGGTCTTCCAGGCCATGGAAGGTGTTCGTTATCACCCACCGCCCGGCCCGGCCATAATCCGACGGGTCGCCATGTTCGCTTGCGGCCAGATTGAGAACATGCAATTCGACGCGGGCGCGCTGCGTAAGCAGATTGTCCAGTTCAGGGGCGGCGTGGTGACGCCGGATTGGTTGCAACGATTCTGGCCCCCGATCGCTTCGTCCCTAGCCTTTTACGACGTCAACTGGCGTCTGCCCAAGGCCTAATTGCAACGGGCGGGCGGGCTCCGTGTGCCTTGGCTGAAGTTCCTGCTCTGCAGGTTCGGGGACACGCGCGTCCTGACGGTCTGCAGCGAGACGGTCAGTGTCCAGTCATGCCGGGGCCTGCAGTTGCTGCGGGTTGTCAGCCCCAGCGCACAAGACCATTTGACAGTTGAACTAATCGACAACCCGCACTTAAAACTCGTCACGCTTGAGCGCCGGGATGACGACACCAATGGCTACGGGGCGCAGGTCTTCCTGTCGTCAACACCATCTGACCTGCTGCAGGTTAGCTTTGACCACGTGTCGACCACGGCCTCGGTCTACGTCAGGGACACGATTGCGGGGGTCCTGCACGTGGACCTAGGCCCCTCTTCGCCCCAACGGCTTGTCGTCCAGGGCGAGGACCCCGCGCGGGGCTACGTGGATATCAAGCAGCTGGTGGTGACCGGCGATGCCAAGCGCTTGGCCAGGATTGACATCTACAGGCTCAGGATAGGCACGATCGACCTGCTGTGCACAAACGCCCAAGAAAGCACAAAGCTGTATTTCTATCAGTGCGATGTCCGCAGCACTTTTGTCAGCGCGTGCCCGCCGCTCCCGGCCATGTCCCGCACGGCCGGACTGTGTTCCGCTGACAAGTGCCCGCCCCGTCCGGCCAGGCCAGGCTATGTCCGGTGGTTGCTTTACTGCCTCCATGAGCCGGAAGTTGAG
This sequence comes from Paulinella micropora, assembly GCA_019918135.1. Classification (NCBI taxonomy): domain Eukaryota; phylum Cercozoa; class Imbricatea; order Euglyphida; family Paulinellidae; genus Paulinella; species Paulinella micropora. The sequence continues at coordinate 1,401 of WBZZ01004375.1, forward strand.
TTGGCCAGCGGCTATCTGCGGACGGTCGCCCCGACAGCCGCGCGAATGTCTGCACGAATGTCCGCGCCGGCCGTCCTTGATAAGGGCACAGTGCCTTCTCTGCCACTGAAACTGGTTGCAGCCAGTTCATAGCTCTCCTGCTTTTTTTTTAAAAGAAAACAAACGTGCTGGCTTTCTCTGCTGCCTTTCTTTACATTGTAAAAGGGCTTAAAAATGTGTGTGCCGCAAATGTCGGAACTTCCGGCGCAGGTGGCACTTGTCGCGAAATTCACCGGATTATGAAACCAATGAAAAAATTTTTTTTTTTGCAAAGGACATTTCGGCACTTGAAATTTAGCCAGAGAAAATTTTTCGGGAGAGATTGGCGGGCGGGGAATTTTTTTGCACCTTTTAATTTTTTCCCCGCCCACCAATCTCTCCCAAAAGATTTTCTGTAGCTAAACATTTATTGCCGAAATGTCCTTCATGAAAAAAAATTTTATTGTGTTGCCACAATTTGCGGTCGATTTGAGGTGTCCGTAATTATCGGCGTTTTTCACAAGTGTCGCGAAATTCACCGAATTATGAAACCAATGAAAAAAAATTTTTTTTTGCAAAGGACATTTCGGCAATTGAAAGGTAGCCAGAGAAAAATTTTCGGGAGAGATTGGCGGGCGGGGAATTTTTTTGCACCTTGAAATTTTTTCCCCGCCCGCCCTCGTCTCCCGAAAATTTTTCTGTAGCTAAACATTTATTGCCGAAATGTCCTTCATGAAAAAAAACTTTATTGCGTTGCCGCAATTTGCGGTCGATCTGAAGCGTCCACAAATTGCGGCGTTTTTCACAAGTGTCGCGAAATTCACCGGATTATGAAACCAATGAAAAAAATTTTTTTTTTTTTGCAAAGGACATTTCGGCAATTGAAAAAGAGACAAAGAAAATTTTTCGGGAGACGCCGGCGGGCGGGGAAAAAATTCAAGGTGCAAAAAAATTCCCCGCCCGCCCTCGTCTCCCGAAAATTTTTCTTTGTCTTTTTTTCAATTGCCGAAATGTCCTTCATGAAAAAAAACTTTATTGTGTTGCCGCAATTTGCGGTCTATCTGAAGTGTCCACAAATTGCGGCGCTTTTCACAAGTGTCGCGAAATTCACCGGATTATGAGACTAATGAAAAATTTTTTTTTGCAAAGGACATTTCGGCAATTGAAAAAGAGACAAAGAAAAATTTTCGGGAGAGATTGGCGGGCGGGGAAAAAATTTTAAGGTGCAAAAAAATTCCCCGCCCGCCCTCGTTTCCCGAAAATTTTTCTTTGTCTACCTTTTTATTGCCGAAATATCCTTTGCAAAAAAAAAAGTTTTTATTGCGTTGCCGCAATTTGCGGTCGATCTGGAAGTGTCCGTAATTATCGGCGGATTTCGCGCGAAATCCGCCGGCATCCCGGGCCGGGCAAGATCTTGTAAGAAAACCACGCTGATCCAGCTTAATAAAACCGACTTCTGTGTGTGTGCACGATCAAAGCACCCCCTCGTTTCTCTTGCCCCAGTGTCTGAAAAAGTAAAACATATCTTTTCATCTGGAATTTGGCAGCCCGGCCTAGACGTGCCAGACCTCCAGCTGGGACACTTGGCCGTGCGCAGCATGCGGCAGCGCAGCGCGCAGCGCGGGTGGCAGGGCCGCCCACGCCAGGCGCAGCTCCCGGCAGCCGGGCTGCAGCGGCGGCTCGAGCACCAGGTGCAGCCACAGGTAGCGCGCCAGCTGCGCAGTGTGTGGCTCCGCCGGCCACCAGCGCAGTCCGGCACGATCCCCCAGCACCTCTACCTCGCAGACGAGCAGCCGCCGCTTGGTCGCCGCGGGCGGCGTCTTCCGCGCTGCCTCCTGCGGCGAACCTCGTACTAGCACCACGCACGTGCGCGCCGCCAGCCGCAGCCCCCCACGGAGGCGTGCGGCTTTGCCTAGCTCCAACAGGCACAGATTGTACAGCGCGGGCGTGCGCCACCACCGTTCGTCCCGCGCAACGAGCCAGCCCCGGCGCAGCGCGTCGTGACAGTCCTCTTGACCGCTGTCCGCCCGCTGCGGCACGGCGCGCCAGAAGCGGCCGCGCCACAGCGCGCGCACGCCGCGCGCGAGGACCCCGCGGCGGCGGGGCGGGCCGGTCGTTTGCAGGCGCGCAAACCTGGCCAGCAGCGGCCGCGAGCCCCTGCCGGAGAGCCGGCGGTACGACACGTGCAGCGGGCCCCACAAATGTAGCGGCGAGGGCCCGTACTGTGTCCAGGGCCGCGCGCGGCAGATGGCGTTGCCCGGCGAGTACGCAAGGGCGTGCCGCCTCGCGCCCCACGCGCCCGGCGGCGCCGGCAACTGTCCGCCGTCCAGCACGACCCTGCCAAAGTCCAGGCGGTCCAGCAGGTCGACGGCGGCCGCCGGGCCCCCGCCGGCCCAGACCACGAGCCGCGACGCCCTGAGGGCGGCCGAAATTTCTCGCGCGCTAACCACCGTCGTCGGCCCCTCGTGGTGCTCCTGCCAGCAGCGGACGCTGGCCGGGCCGATGACCGCCAGCTTCGGCAGGGGCGGCCCGGGCCCGGGCACAAACAGCCCGGCCGGCGTGAAGCACGGGTGCCATTTGCCCAGCCACTCAATTGCGTCCGGCCGCAGTTGTGTCAGCACGAGTGTCCGCACGCCGTCGATCGCTTGCAGCTGCCAGAACGTGGACCACCACACGCGCTGCGCCGCCCGCCCAGCCAGCGTCCAGTCAATCGTGTCGCACTGTCCGGCCTCCGCCTGCAGCAGGTGTCCCCACGTAAAAGCGCCCTCGCCCCAGCCGTCGACGGTCCTGGGCAGCGGCCAGCTGGGGAACACTTCTACACGTTTGCGCCCCTGGGCCGCGACAACCTGCCGGGCGCGCTCACGACCAACGTCACCGTGCGCAACAGTGCGGGTGTCCTGTACCAAAACCTGGCCGACGACGGCAGCTTCCAGCCCGCGTGGCGCTTCGGCGCGGGCGACTTCCTCTTTCACGCCACGCTGGCCGACCAGTCGTCGCCGCCCAATGCACAGCCCGGCAGCTGCGACTACAACTTCACCGTGGAGCCGGCCTACGACGTGCCGGCGTTGCAGTCGCTCGTGCTGTCCTTCTCGGTGTCGCGCCTCGGCAACGAGTTCAGGGGCACCGTGTCCTACGTCACGGCCGCCAACTACCCGTACGTCGGCGCCGTAGGCGCCAATGTACTGTCGGCCGGCAACGTCAGCAACGTGTCAATTGCCAGCGCCACCGACGCTTCGCCCTTGAACTGCGACAGCTCGCTGGCGCGCCAGTCCTCGTACGACGGGCTGTGCTTCCAGTACTACGAGGCCGCCTTTGTGCTCGGCACGTGCAACCCCGTGCAAACGACCATCACGGTGCCGCACGACACCAGCTGCGCGGGCATGACACAGGCTCTCAGCCACATCGCCGGCGGCTGCGCCGTCACGGCCGTGCGCGAGGTGGAGCTGGCCTTTGCGGCGCAGAAGTTCTGCGCCATCGAGCTGGCCAGCAACAGCCTGCGGGGCGGCGCGCTGCCCGTCAACGAGTCGTACGCGCTGCAGCTGATGGCGCAGCTGGCCGGGTCCACGACGTTGCAGCTCGACGCCGCCGACATCGCGACCACGACCGTGTTCTTCGCGCAAAGCAATCAATCCACGGCGGTCACGCGCCTGTGCTTCGTCGGCTACGTCAGGTCCGGCCAGGACGTGATCGTCAGCAAGGTCACGCTGAACGAGCAGGCGGGGCTCGACTTCCTCATCAACGGCACCACTTACGTCGCCGAAAACTTCACCGTGCTGCAGCCCGACGCGCCCGTCAGCAACGTCGTGGTGCTGTGCGCCGACCTGCCCGTCCCCGACTACAACTCCACCGAGGTGCTGGTGCAGCTCAGTTTCAACGTGGCCGTGGAGTACCTGGGCGTCAACGGCCGGCGCCGCTGCACGGTCCTGGCGCTGCCAACCGGCCCGGCCCATGCGGGTGTCACGCGGTGGGCACCCCCTGAACCGACATTACCCGCCTGGTACGACCGGCTGCCCACCCGCCGCCGCACGGCCGCGGCCGCCGAGGGGGAGCCGGGCTACGCCGGGGCGCTCTCGCAGCGGGAGACGTTCGGCCTGACGATCGTCGGCAACGGTGCTGGCGACGTCGAGCAGCCGCCGCCGGCGGAGGCGGTCGTGAAGAAGAAGTCGCCGCAACTCGGCTGGAAGGAAATCGTCTGCGGCGCGGCCGCGGCCGTTGGCGTGCTCTTGATCCTGGGCGCCGGCTTTTGGTACTGGCACCGTGCACGCAAGCCCCAAGAAGGTTCGAACGACAGCGTGCACTTCGCGTCGTCCGGGGCCGACCTGCACCACCGCGGGATGGACGGCACGTCGAGCGGGACCGGCACGCCTGTCAGCCGCCAACGGCCGAGCCGTGAAAGGCCGAGCCTCGTACACGGCGAACGCGAGGTGACCGATCATGAGCGCCAGATCCTGTAAAAATAAGGAAGGTGCGAGCCAAAAGAAAAAGAGCTTGATGCAGCTCTGGCCACATTTATTAAATTAATTACGATTGGTAACGCAAGAACTCGTTTATTTATTTGTCGTGGGGCCAAGCCACCGGTTCGCACAAAAAAGATTCAACGGCCCCACCTTGGCAAACCGCTATTTGCATAATACCGCTCAGATGCCTCTCGCTCGGCTTGCAATGAGGCCCAAGTCTTGCCTCCTGTTTTATCAAAGACTGTGCAACTTTGGTGCGCCCTGCAAAAGTCTTCGAGGTATTCTGCGTGCACGTTTTGGCAACCCTTGACATGTAGCTTTTGCGGCGTTCGGACAACCTTGACGTAGTCGAGACCAGCCATGCCGATCTGGCAGTTCGTGAGATCGAGCTCCTTGAGCTTCTTGGCCAGTTCAGCCACGTGTTTTAGGCCCTTGTCCGTGATGTTTTTGCAGTCGGCGAGCACAAGCCTGTTCAGGTCTGGCCGTGCCTTCAGAGCCTGCTCCAGCTGTTCATCCGTGATCTCAGCACCTCCAGTAAAGTCTGACCTGAAGAATTGAGCCATGCAGGCAGCCACAAAAGTAGTTTTCTTTTCTAGAACGCTTAAGCAGGAGGAAAAAAGGAAACTGACCCCTTTGTGTTGTTTTTGGCACCCCTGACGTTGCTCTTGAGCCATGTTGGCTGCTGCACCTGTTTAGGGGTAGAGGTAGTTCAATAAATACCGATGCTGTAGCCAACCACACACGAGAATTTCGGAAGTTCTCTCTAGCGCAATTTTGCCGAGAAGACGCGGGCCAGAGCGAAAGAATGAGGGGATTGTTAGGCAAAGGTGGGGGGCCGGGGAGAACGAGGCCAGCAAAAAAAAGGAAGGAGGGAGGGGGGCCGGACTTGTTTTTTTGAAACAATCGTGGACACCGACAAATTTGTTGACAAAAAGACTAGCGACCGTATTTTGCGAAACATCTACGTGAGAGTAAAATTTGGCCGTATTTTGCGGCATACCGCGGAAACTTTTTTTTTTTTGCTATTTCGGCAATACGCTAAGCTTGAACAGCAAAAAAATCGGGAAACATTGGCGGGCAGGGAAATTTGCAGAGTGTATTAGATTTTTCCCCGCCCGCCGTCGTCTCCCGAATTCTTTGCTATCCAAGCTTACCGTATTGCCGAAATGTCCTTCACTCAAAAAAAAGTTGGTCGGTAGCCGCAGAATCCCTCAAAAGCCGTTTCGCACAAACTTGCCGCAAAAGACGACCAGCAGCTACTTTGCCGCGAAATTCACCGGGTTCTAAATCTTGCGAAAAAAAAATCTGGTCATTTCGGCAATACGCTAAGCTTGAACAGCAAAAAAATCGGGAAACATTGGCGGGAGGGGAAATTTGCAAAGTGTATTAAATTTTTACCCGCCCGCCATCGTCTCCAGAAATTTTTGCTATCCAAGCTTACCGTATTGCCGAAATGTCCTTCACTCAAAAAAAAGCCGGTCGGTAGCCGCAAAATTCGACTAAAAGATTTTGCACAAATTTGCCGCAAAATACGATCAGCAGCTATCTTGTCGTGAAGTTTACCGGGTTCTAAATCTTGCGAAAAAAAAATCTGGTCATTTCGGCAATACGCTAAGCTTGAACAACAAAAAATTCGGGAAACATTGGCGGGCGGGGAATTTTTTGGCACCTTTAAGTTTTTTCCCGCCCGCCGTCGTCTCCCCAGCTTTTTTCTGCAGACCAACCAAATCAAATGCCGGAATGTTCTAAAAAACAATTAGCTGGTAGAAAACCAGCCACCACTCATTTCCGGCCATGCCAACATGTGTACGACTGCAGAATCCGGCCACCAGTCGAATCCGGCCACCGGTGGCCAAGGAAAAGCGCCCTTGGCTTGGTTTGGGGCGGAAGGATCGGCCGGCGGGGGGATTTCTTTTTTTGTTGACCAAAGAATAAGCTTTTTAATACCAATAAACAAAAAGAAAGGCAGCCCACCTCTCTCTCTTTTTCTTTTGATTTTGCTCGCCCTTATTTCCCAGGCCTGCTCAAACATTTTTCTAATTCAGGGCTAATTTGGTTCAACAGTCTTTGTTCACCCCCTGGTGGCCAGACGTTGCGGCTTTCTGTTTTCGCCTCGCTCGCCTCTTCTTAGTTCGCTTAGCACGACGCATAGCTTGGAGCTCTAGCAGGGAATCTATGCACCCAGACTGCGCGGCCCGGGTTAGGTACGCGGTTGCCTTGTTTAGGTCCCGGGGCACGCCTTCCCCGTCCCGGTACAGCCTTCCCAGCACATAATTTGCATATGGATTCCCCTGATCTGCATAAGCGGCCAGGTACGAAAGGCCGACGGCGCGGTCCATGGGCAGCCCCGGTTCCGTCTCATCCTGTTCACAAACACGCACATAGTATTGCGCAAGGGCGTCCCCTTGTTGTCCCGCCCGCCCAAACCACTCTTGCGCTCGGCGTGAGTTCGTGGGAACCCCCTCTCCGTAGTAGTAACAGAGCCCTAGGCTCAACTGCGCACCGCGGTGACCCTGCTCCGCCGCCCGGGCCAACCACGTTGCTGCCTGGCACATGTCCTTGGGCACGCCATCGCCGCCCTCGTAGCAGATGCCCAGTGTGTATTGCGCCGCGGCATCGCCGTGGGCCGCGGCCGCCGTCAGGTACTCGATCGCCTTCTTGCAGTCCTGCGGCACGCCGACCCCCCCGGAGTAGCATTTCCAGAGTTCGCGTTGAGCCTCGGTATGCCCGGCCGTCGCGGCTAGGCTCAGGTATTCTACCGCGCGCTGACAGTCGCGGATTTCTTCCCTGTCGCGATAACACACACCTAGGCAGAACTGCGCGTCGGCCAGGCCCTGTTCGGAGGCCAGGGTTAAATACTGTACGGCCTTGGCGTGGTCCTGCGGTACGCCGTAGCCGAGGTCGTAGCAAACCCCTAGGTGGTACTGCGCACGATCCAGATTCTGCGCCGCCGCGCGAGTGTACCATTCTGCGGCCCGGCCCCCGTCCTGCGGCACACCGTGCCCAGCATCGTAGCAAACTCCCAGCTTTAACTGGGCCAAGGCTACTCCTTGTTCTGCCCGGCGGAGCAGCCACTGCACCCGCTTGCTAGGCTTCTCCGTGCTAGCTGTTTGCATAGAGAAAGAAAAAGAAGATAACAGGCGGACCACGCTTTTTGGGGTTGTGTGCTGGTTTCTTTTGTTTTTGTTTTCGCTGCTGGTTCGGAACAAAAGCCTGGGGGGGGGCCGGCCTTCTTTCTTATTTGGCTGTCAACGAGGCCCGGCGGCGAACACGGGGAGATCTCGGTTTCGTTCTCCTTCTGGTTTCTCCTGGACCTACCCCCGGCGGACTCAGTTGTGCCGCTTTTTTGCAAACCAAACTTTTTATTTTGCTACAAGCGGAGGCTTCGCCGTGGAGGGAGCGTTTGGCCAGCAATAGTCAGGACTGTCGATTCGCTCGCGTTAAATATTTCTTGACAACTAAAGCGCGCAGAGGTCAGCACCCTCAGCTCCCGAACCTGACTTTTCGGTTCGATGATTAGCTTGCGTACCTTGCAAGTAAGCTCCTCTAGGTCTAGCCATCCCAAAGTGACGTTCGAGATGGTGAGAACGTCGAACGTGCCTAAGCGGTTAGCAGACAAGACGCGGGACGGAGACAACACGGAGCCTACCAAACACAGCCCCAGATCCTTGCGCACAATCTCGTCCACTTGCATATTCTCAGGCAAGGCATCCTTGCATTCCAGCGTCAGTGGCACGTTGCTGTCAACAGCAGAAGTTAGCGTTAGGCTCCCGAGCGTACATTCTAGGTAGACCCGGAAGCCCGTCAAGTCTTGGCACCGGCTGCCGCAATCGATAGTCAGATTCTCGACTGCTTGTGTAGCCTTGTAGTTTATATTCTTGGCGTAGGGGTACAGACGCGGCCCGCAATTCAGCAATTTCAAACAGTTCCACCGGGGGCCCTCAAGCCTGGGCAGTTCTTGGATCTCCCGCAGCTCCAGCGTGTGCTTGTACTGGCCATCTGCTAGCAGCGCCTGGCGCAACTGCCCGGGGCTTGTCTCGCGCAGGAATAAGTCAGAACCGCCGCAAGTTGGCGGGCCGGCAATCACGGCACCGGCGGCCACGGGCACGTGACCGCTGCCCGGGCGCGCGAGTGAGACCCAGGGGCTGTTAACTATCACGAGGCTCTCTGGGGACAAACGACCCCAGCTGATGTTCTCAACCGCGGGGCCCCCATTGCAGTCAACAAAGGTACACTCGGCTACGCCGCCCGGCACGTCCAGCCAACCCCGCGGGAGCCTGTGCAGACCGTTGCAATCTTCAAACGTTAAAGCTTCAAGGCGTTCGGGGTTGCTTATGCTAAGCCTCGCTAGCGCCGGAACACTTGTGAAATGAAGCTGGCTCAGCAAGCCCGGGGCGCTGTTCCTGTGGTACTCGATGTAGATTTCTTCGAAGGGCACGTCGTCGAATCCAATCGACTCCTCCTTTTGGTCGGCAAGGCCCCCCCGGCCCAAGTGTAGCTCCACGCGACGCACGTGGCTTAGCCAAGAGTCGCGGGTCCTGACATCGCCAAACAAGCCCTCGAAAAACTCGTCAGTTTCTACGGTGCCGGGCAGGCTGTAGACCACCAACCGTTGCGGGGGGCGGCTGCCTGCGGGCAGCGCCGCGTTGAATCGGGCGCGCAGGCTCTCTGGTAAATTTTCTAGGTCGAGCACTACCTCGGACCCGACGTCCAGGTACTTGCGCCTGAGCGCCTCGTTCTGGCACGCGCGGTACAGGCAGTCCCGCACCGCGTGCTGCAAACGCCCCTCCACCAACGGCGGCCAAACGTCAGTGCAGAGACGCGCCAGACGGGTCGGGTTGTCCCGCGCTTCGTGCAACTGCCGCAGCAAGGCACCGTCGACTTGCGCGTTGAAGCACTGGCGGAAGACGCGGAGCACCAGGTCCTGCCTCAGCCAGTCCGCAGGGCCGAACAGCTGCCAGCAGTGCGAGAACTGCTGCCAGGCGTCATTGGTGGGCAGGTTCCTGGCGATCTCGTCAAACACGTCGTCTGGCACGGACAGACCTTGCGGCGGCGGCGCCGCTAGCCTGCGCGACCAGCAGCTTCTGCACCGGACCAGCACGGTTCTCTTGTCCCACCACTGGTTTATTAGTTCGAACGCCCAGTCGCAATACCGCGCCAGGCGCAGCAGGCAGCCGCGCTGACTGCTGGGCAACAGCAGCCGCGCGTTGCTGTCGCGGGCGTACCTAGTCAGAAAGTCGAGCGCGGCCCGCAGCTGCGCGCGGGTAGGGTTGGGCTCGTTATTGTTGAGCACAAACAGTGGCCCCGGCGCGCTGGACAGGCCCGGCGGCGGCGCGTCCCCCGCCAACTCCATGTAAACAGTGGACTTCTTCTGCGTGAACTATGCTCTTCTTGCACTTTTTTAATCTTAAGGGGGCTCGACCAAATGGCGGCAAAAAAAGAAGGAACGCCGGAAATTACGGTACTTTCGCATCTGGCGCGAAATTCGCCGGGGGTCCGGATTTTCAAACCAAACATCAGTCGCCACTTCTTTTTTTTTACGAGCACCAATGGGCGGGCGGGGAGGAGAAGAAGGATTAGCGCGGCCCTGCCCCCCCCCTCCCACCTCTCGCAAAAGGGAGGGGAGGGGGCCTGCGGTGTCTCCCCCCCCCCCCCCCCCCCCTGCGCCCCGCCCTGCCCCTACGCGCCAGCCTCCTTTCGAACACAAGTTCAACTTCTTTAACAAAAAAAAACCTTGACATTTTACAAGACTTCGTCCGCTGATATTAACAACTAAGCAAGAGTGAACAGCGTTTCTTTTTTTACAGTCTGTTCCAGCAAGACCTCCTCAACTCAGGCATAGAGAAAGTCGCAGGGCAGGCCGCGCTCTTGCCAGAACGCACGCGATTCTGCACAGTCGCCCAGGCGTGCGAACCGCAGTCGTTCCGCGATCTCGTCCGCCTTCTTGCACAGGCCGTCGGGCTCGTCCAGCGTGAACAGAAACACCTGTTCTCGGTCGACGACCTCGGTGAACAGCATGTCCCGGACCTTGCGGTAGTGTGCCGTCTGTTCGAAGAAGTCGCTCGTGTCCGTGGCCTGCGCAAAATTGACGAACGCCTCCAGGTAGATGCACAGATGCCCTAGGCACACCTGGGTCGACGCGCGAGTTCTGCGTGGCAGCCTCAGACACATAACGGCCGTCACCCCCGCGAGAATACGCTGCCAGGTGCGGGTCCCGAAGTGTTTCGCGACCTGTGCATCCGACAGTCTCAGCACCGCCCGTGCCGCGCGCTGCAGTTCTGCTAGCGCCACCGGCGCCGCCCTGGCATTCGCGTCGGCTCGCCCCGTCGCTGTCAGGCACATGCTTTCATCGTTGCCAGTCAGAGCTTGCGCTCGTGCGTCAAACACCCTGCGGAACTCGCTCGTCCCGTAGCCCGACAGAAACCGCGCCATGTCCTCCGGGAACGCTCGGCCGACTGTGCGCATCAACGTCATTTTGTCCTTAACGGTCACGGTAGCTGACACGACCTCCCGGGCCTCGAGCCCCAGAAAGGCCCGCCTACGAGCGAGCGCCTCGTCGTGGGCCTCGTGGACCGCAATGACCAGGTCTCGCTTGGAGATTTCGATCTGTTGCCGAGCGATTTCGAGGTCTTTCGAGGTTATCGTGAGCTGCTGGTCGCTCTTGCTTAGTTGGATCTGGTGATCCAACTCCTTCTGCACCAGCGTGTTCTTCAGTTCCGAGTGCTGCAGCTGCAGTTGCAGAAAGTCGTTGTTGCGGCTCTGCAGGGCCAGCTTCAACTCGAGCACCTCGTTCGCGCCGTCCTCCGAGTCGGAATCCGCGTGCTTCGATCGCTTGAAACAACTCAGGGCCGCCTTGCGCGTACCCGATGACACTTCCTTGCGCTTGACCGAAAAAACCGATTCCAAATCACGATCGCCATTCAACGTACGTGAATAAACATTAGACATTTCACTCCTCAGCGCTTTGCCTTGGGGCAGCTGTGCCAAAAGCTTGAGAATTTCCGGCTGGGTGGCCACCGGGACGGCTTGGGTGGACCCTCTGCCACTTGCCGGGAATTTGTGCATATTGTACTCCGGTGGGCAAGATCCCGCGCGAATACCTCGGACGAAATTTCTCCAGATATCCCGGGCACGCACTTGATCACACCGCAAAACGAGGCGAATAACCTCCTTAATTGCAAATTTCCCGTCTGTGGTGCATCTGATGCCACTTGTGTTTAAAAATTGTTCCGTGTAGTTTTTCAAAATTGGCATTTCATCGAGGGCCACTTTTGCATCCCCCAAACGCGGCGCCTCGACAGAAGCCTTGTTTTCGACGGTTGAGAGCGCGCTGGTGACCGGCACGACGGCCTTAACATCTTCCGCGGACATGCTTGGAAGCAAGACAGCTCGGTCGATTATGACTTGTCTTTAATGGAAAAACAAAAAAGTAGTCCAACTTGTTTTGTGTTTTGGGTCCTCCCCGCCCCTCCTTGCCTTAGATTGCACAGATTTTTTTTTAAGGTTTCTTTGGCGGGGGGAGGGGGGGGGCGGGGGAGGGAGGAGCGGAATCTCCAGTAGCAAAAAAAAAATCCCCTTTCACATTTTTGCCCCCCGCTCCTCTCTCTCTCCCCACCCCTCCCCCGGGGCCTTTCTAAAAACGCGTGTTTTTATTTTACATTCTGTTTCTCTCTCCCGGGCTTTCCGCACCTCGCCAAGAAATAGGCTGGGTTTTTTGCTGCGTCTTTGGTGCGGGTTTGTTTGGGGGGGCCGGGCTTTTCTTTTAATAAAAAAAAGTGGCACGGACGCTGCGGCGTGCCGAGGGCGCGAAGAGCGCGCGGGCGAGCCGGCACGCCAGGCCCCAGCAAGATGTCAAGAGTAGCACCGCCGCGCCCCACAGCGCCAACGAAACAGCCCCGCCGCCCCCGCCTGCGGTTGTAGCCAGGGTGGCGGAAAACGCGGCCGCGCTGGCCTTGGCGCCCAGCGTGCTAGCTAACACCAATATCACACAACAGAACAGCGCGTGTGTATCAGCAACATGATCCCTTTTTCTGTCCTCGCTAGCCTATCTCTCTCTCCCTGTCCGCACCCGTAGCAGCGGCCATCACCACCGTGAGCAGAGGCATGTCCTTTTTTTTTTTGTTTCGTCCGGGAGTTTTTGCTAAGACGTTTTTCCCCTCCCCTACTTCCTTTCTCCATCTTTTTTTTGCCTTTGCGACTGGCCCCCCCCCCCCCCCCGGGAGGGGGGGGGCCCTCTTACCAACCAAGAAACAAAACAAAAAGAGGGGCCAGACTTCTTCCTTTTCACAGCCGAAGGCCCCCCCCTGGCAAATTTTTCCACCAACGGTCGTATTTCTACTGTATGTTGTTTTTGCGGCATTGTGCACGGAGGGTGAAGTGGGGAGGGGGGCCGCGCACGTGTGTGTGCGATTCGAACATTGGGGGGTGACACAGACCAGCTACAGGTCTGTGCTGTGTATACGGTCGTGTGTATCTGCGTGCACGCTGGGTAACTAAAGTTCTCAAGAGGCCATGAGCCAAGAGGGCAAGATCAGCCGAATATGTCAGACACTTCGGCCAACTTCCTCCCCAGCCCGAAAACGGCACAAACCAGCTGAACAAGCAGCGACGTGGTCAGAACAAGTGCTCTCCCTGGAGGATGGCGAGCGTGCGGACGTCGACGGCACAAACGCAAGGAAACTAACTCTGGTATTCCGCACGGGGGAAACACTAGAGGCTACCGCTGGTCAACTTGCCGTGGTAGACTCACCCTTCTTACAGGCGGCGGCAAAGCCCTCAGCCGCCAGCGCCGAAAAAATTCGTATCGAGGGGAGCGCAGAGACAGTTGCACTCTTACTACGTACTAACGCTGACAAACTACTCTCGTTTTTGCTAACCCTGGAAGCCCTGCGCCCCTACGAACACGGTCCAATCGACGACGCGGTTAGCTCTCTGCTAGTTAGACCAACTAGGATGGAGGATGTGCCTGCGTGTGCCTGGAAGGGTGTCTGGGGCAAGCTGATGATACTACCAGACGCGCTAGAGAGTGCTTTGCGCGTTACGAACAAGAAGCTAGTCTTTTTGCTCTACGGACTGCGTGTCCAGACATTGAGTCAGCTCTTGAGTATGATGGAGACCGTCAGGGGGCAAGCGGATTCTACTTTTGAATGCTTTACGCGTAATTCACCGGACACCAACGTACGGGCTGTGTACGAAATCCAGGAGAGTGGCCCGGTCTCGACACCCGGGTACACAAAGGAAATTACTGAGGTACACGGCGAGACACAATATCTCTACCCGCGCAAAAAAGCATTTTTGTGACGGCAAGTGTTGTGCGGGACAGCGCGAGATACAGTGCGAGCCTAAACACGCAGATAAGCTGTGGATCCGTGTTGTCTGGTTCTGGCACAGCCCCTGGACTTTCCCCCAGCCGACAACCGCGAAGCGTACTGGAAATCCTTTCTCCGAGATTACGGCCAGTGCGATGCTCATCGCGAGCCCAGCGCTGCGTACCCGTTAAAACAAGTGGCCGAGGTAACGCACAAGATCTATACCTACTTACAAAACGACACAGCCCTCCTCACAAGCCGCTTTAGAGAGGGGAATATCCTGAACACACTCGTGAAACAACGAGGCTTCGCCTATGCTATGAGCAGCTGGGACTCACTAAAGACTAGGGCTCCGTATTTCTTGCAGCCGCTCTGGCAAATGTACCATTTGACTGCCTCTGTAGCGGGAGCCAAGGCTAGCAGTAGTAGTAGCAGCAGCAGTAGCAATGAGAAAAGAACATACTAACCTTTCTCCCCCTTGCTGCGGAGAAAAGATGTAACTCCTCTTCCTGGACCAAATAAAAAATCCAGATTCTCTGTAGCATCTAAACCGACAAGATCCCGGCACTATTCTTAGTCATCATAAGTCCGCCAGACAACGGATGGAAATAGGTCGGGGCCAAAGCGGAGAGAAACCGGCACGCCGGCAAACAGAGGCCTGCGCCCCGGCCCTTCGAGGTGCTAGATGCTCAGATAATTTACAGCGTTGATTTTGACAGCAGCAAGTTTTTTTGGTGAAGGAAATTAGGCATGAAGCTAGCTTGTACCTAAACAGCCCCCCCCCGCGCGGTCTGCACAAGGCAAATAGACACGCTCAATCGCGGGGCTGTGCCCGGCCGAAGATGAACATTGAAAGAAATAGGCCGCTAGATACGCACAGCCCCCCTCGCCAATTGGATTTGATTAAAGAAGTTTTTTGTCCTACACTAGATTTTTTTTTAATGAATTCTTTTTTAAAATTTCCCACTTTTCCCACATTTCCTTTTCTCCTTCCTCGTTCTCCTCCTCCCATGCCTGACGCCACGGGTCTGGCTGCTTCTTGCCCTCTGCCTTTTCCTCCTTGTCTTACTCCTTCTTCTCCATTGTGACCTAACGTAGATACAATCAGAGGTATTCCCCCCTCCCTACCGTCCTACGACAAGTAGCTGGTTCGTTGTCGCTTGTACTTGCCACGCTCTATCATTTCCGCCTCTTCATCAGGGTTATACCCCAATTGACTCAAGTGTCCAAGAAACTTGGTCATATCGTGTTTTCAAGTATTTCCTACGCCTCTGTCTCGCCAAACCCCACAAGGTCACGTAGACCTGTTTGTGCCTTCCAGCCTCTTCTTCCAACTCGTCAAGCTTCCTTTGTCTCTCATCTCCTTGTTGCAAAGCCTCGATTCTTGCCATACACGTCTTGTATAGCTGCCACATATCTTCCACTTGTAAATATATACTCCTTCCGATACGTATTTCATCCTCTTTCCACAGTTCTGATTCCGGGAACTCCTCCTCTTCT
The DNA here is from genome assembly GCA_019918135.1 of Paulinella micropora. Lineage (NCBI taxonomy): Eukaryota > Cercozoa > Imbricatea > Euglyphida > Paulinellidae > Paulinella > Paulinella micropora. Next base: position 16,684 of record WBZZ01004375.1, read on the forward strand.
TTGTATGCCTCTTGCCAATAACTCTGCTTTTCTTGAGCAATTTTCTTCTCCTCCTCCCTTTTTCTCCTCACATCCGCCACTTTTCGTTCCCTTAAATGACAAAACGTTTCAAAGCCCTGCCATTCTGTTGGTAGGGGCAAGAATCGACATTTACGCCGCTGAAACACTGGTTTAATAAAAAACTTGCCACTGGTACCACACATTCAACGGCGGGTGGCACAACAAAACTTGATTTTTTCGATGTTGTGTCACTTTTTAGATTTTGAGTAACTTTTTCCGACGGTTTTATTATTAATAATATTTATTAGTTTTTATGTCAAAAATTAAGCCGAATTTATCTGCCAATAATAATTCCGAATCGCTAAAATTTACATCATTTTTGCGGACAGTTCGCATCGTAGTATGGCAGGCTGCGGTTAATTTCACAAAAAAATTAAGTTGAAACTTTTCAACAAAAACTAAAAGAGTGATTGCGAAAAAAAAATTAACTAAAATGAAATTTTAACGAAAACAGAAAACTTGTGACTCACTGGTTATTTTTTATCTTGAATGTCATTGAATAGCAACATAATATATAATCACTGAAGTTAGGGTTATTGTCCCTGCTGGTGGTAGGTTCCGACGGTGTGGCCGCTATCTCAGTGTCTCACCCTTCAGTCAGTTAGGGCACTTAAGGTGCCACAGCTTCTGTCTGGTGTTGCTGCTGCTAGCGGTGCTCTGAACCACTAGGCCAATAATAAAGTTGAAGAATACCTTTGATGGTCTCTCGACAACAAAGACACTTCTGGAGCTTGCGAGCTTGAATACCGGTAGCACA
>WBZZ01004375.1:22500-42500 GCA_019918135.1 Paulinella micropora
TCAGGAGGGCAAGTCCGAATCCTAGCGCGGTACAACACAAATTACACAACAAAATCAATCATAAACAGTAAAGTCAAGAGAGAAAATGAAAGTTAATGCTCTCTCCTGCCTCCAGTGGCACTTGTGGCGCCACCGGAGGCGAGTATGCTACCTTGTACGCGCTAACGGTCTACTCAAGCTGAGAGTTACCCTGCCATGTAATTCAGAAACGAGGTACTTTGCTGTTGACTGTGTGACAAATACGACGTTGCTTGCTGCTGTGAGTATGCCAGATACGCCGCAAGGCCGCTGCATCCACGGCCTCCACCGGCTGCTGGCTGGAAAACAGGTGACAACGCAGGCTGTTGACCTCCATATCCGCCATGCTGGTCGGGTGGGGAGGACGGGGGGATTGCAAAGGGGACCACATGCGGCGGCGACGATGGGGGCGCGCACTTCTCCTTGCATCTGCTCCCTTTGCCATGCTTAGCATCTGGTACACATTCCTCACATTTGCATCCTTTGCCATGTGGTACGCACCCTGTGCAATCGCACCCTTCTCCATGCCCGGGGACGCGTTGCGACTGGCGGCACCGCGGGCATCGACAGCCTGGGGCGCATACCTGACGATCACCTCCCCCTTGGATCGGGGTCTGCCCGTCCGGCCGCTTTGAACCACTTTCCTTTGCAGTGTCACGCTTCACTTTCTTCTTTCTAGGTGACCGCAAGGGTGAATCTTCCGACTCATCATCCGAATCTTCCGACTCATCATCCGAATCCTCCTCGTCCGTTTCCTCTAAATCAAAACCAGGTACCCATCACATCAGATTGTGCACGGCAAGCTTATTACCTTGCGCGCGCGCTTCAGTATTATTAGCAGCAGCAAGCTTGGCCCTTGCCTTGGCGCGCTTCTTGATGCCCAGGGGGCACGTCGGGCAAAGGCAAGTTGGCAGGTGCGCCTGGTTGCCACCCTTGCCACCGACTCCAACTTTTTTACCAGCTGCAGTCTTCTTTGCAGGTAGCTGTGAGAGTGCAAGCATGTTTTGTGTTGTGTGGGTGCAGGCTCTTACGTTGAAGTTCTGGGGTGCAGGCGAAGGCTTATTGAAGCGAGGCCAAATCAACTTCCTGTCCGCATCCGCCGCCAGAGGCATGTCCCGGGGCGTTACTCCCCCAACGTGCTGGGGCCAATACACAGAGCCCTTCTGGCCATCGTAATCAAATAAAAAAAAACCGCCGTACACGAGGTTGTCCGTCATTTTGAAGATGGGGTATTGATTTCTCTTGCCTTTCGGCAGAATCCAGGTGCAGTTTGCACCTGAACCCTCAGGCGCATGGTTTATCAGCGCGCCTGCGTTGCATGGCGGCTGGGAACGATCCTCTGCTACTTCCTTGCGATGTGCTTTGGTAAAGCACCAGAGCTTGCCACCGATCTTGAGCGTGCTGTCGCCCGGACTTGCCAAAACAGCAGAGAAGCCTGCGGGATCCACCTTTTCATCATAGCAGTCGCCCCAAAATTGTAGCAGCAGTTCCCTCCCGAATCCGCCGAGCTCCTTGCCCTCCCGCAGCCCAATGTCCCCGTACCGAGCTCCGTTGATGGGAACTAGCTGCACCCCGTAACCTTCTAGAGGATCTCTTCCCTCTGGATCAACGAACGAATCCATTGCAACAACGCGCACCTCGCCCTTTGGCAATGCCGACTTGCGCCTGACCTTGCGGGACGCAATACTATCCCTGCGCATAATAAATTTTGCATCATTTTCAATGACAGACAAGCTGCTGTTGCTTACCCCTGACTGCTGGATGCGCTCAGGGCGGTGCTGGAGGCAGAGGCCTTCGCGTCTGCACTGACTTTGGGGGGGGGGGGGGGGGGTTTGAGCGACCACGGTGGCGCGATAGCGCGGAATGGGAGGAAGCGGCTCGTCTTTCGGCAAGCGACCGTTCGCTGCTTGAATATGCGGCTCCAGTAGGGGATATACGCACTCTTGCAGAAAGCTGTCTCTGGCACGGCCTCTGTGCTCGCTCTGGTCTTTCTTCGTGGCCACTGCATCTATGTCTGCCTCCACCAAAAAGGACAAAGCAAAAGTGCGTTCGCTGGCTCCAGCGGGAGTGGTCTCAATCGCGACCAAGCACGATCGCGTGTTTATGGAATTCGCCAGAACTATAAACTTGCCAAGCGGGTCCTGTTGCAGGCGACGGCCCGGACTATGCAAGCAACAGATACCGCGATTGCATGTCTGTATGTGCAGCATTGCTTACCCAAGCACAAGGCATATGGCCGAGGGCACCATCGTTGTCAATACCCATTCACCTGCCTACGGGTAGGAGGGGGGTGGACTGCAGTGCATGCTATCAAAGCAGGAAATTACGGTCAGGTTCAGCCCGAGGTTGCTCCAGTACTGGCTGTCGACACATGCGAAGTACTCCACAGATGTGCCCACAGAGTACGCTATCACAAGTCTAGACATTATTGCAGTAGGGACACGGGGAGGGTGTGAAGAGCAAAAAAAAAACAGAAACAGTTAGTACCCCTTCTGTTGTTGCGCCTGTTCGGTTGCGCTCATTCCGGCTGGAAATTTATAATAATACTCTTTTGCGGGCCTGACCTCCCAGAATTTATAATTTTTCTTCGCTTGTTTCCAGGCCGCTCGTGCTGCATCATCTGCTGCTTTTTGCTCAGCTATGAGCTTTAGTTTGGCGGCGGTATCGGCATCATCGATCGCGGCTTGGTCCTCCGTACCCTTACCGTCTTTCTTGTCCGCCGTGCTAGCGCTCACCGTAAGATCTTCCGTATGCGTGCCCTTACCGTCTTTCTCGTCCGCGGCGTCGCCCGCCTTATCCGCGATCGACTTGCTTTTAATGGAGTCTCCCCAAGCACCGAAGAGAGATGATTTTGGTTTTTGGACCGACAGTGGCACCGGCTCTGGCTGTTCATCCTCTTCAGGAAGTTGCAGTGCATCCAGATTGTGTGTAAAAACTTCGTCCGATATCAACAAAGCAGCCCTGGCCGATGCGGACATTGCGCTCAAGTGCTTGAGCTTTTCCAAAACATCATCTCTGTCCGGCGGTGGTGGGGGCGGGGGGCTGTGTGCTGCTGGTATCACCCTGCAATGCAATCACATTACGCAGCATGCAAACACCAGAAATTGCAAAACTAATACCGTTCCTGCCTGGGAGCTGATGCGCTCGTCTCCTCAAGACCCTCCTTTTCATCGTCACTGCAAAATATGCCAATGTCATGAGAAAACGACATCAAGAGATGACAGTACCCAGTGGCAGCTAGCGCTTCAGAGAAATCGACACGACGTGAAACTGGTCCAGCAGCCTTTTTGCTGCCACGCCTCCCACCACGCTGCTTACGGCCGGGCGACCACTGCAAAGAACGATTCGTTTATTTGTTTATTTATTTATTTATTTATTTATTTATTTATTTATTTATTTATTTATTTATTTATTTATTTATTTATTTATTTATTTATTTATTTATTTATTTATTATTTATTTATTTATTTATTTATTTATTGATTTTCTCTTGTATGTGTGTATGTATGTATGCGTGTATGTATTCAATGCGTGTATGTATGCGTGCATGTATGCATAGTTGTTGTTGCTTTCTCGTTACGCATCATTGATTTCTTTGTTTAATAGTTTATTTCTTTATTCATTCATTTATTTACGAACTTACTTACTTACTTTCCTAACTATGTATGTATGTATGTATGCATGCGTGTAGGTATGCATGCAATATATGTATGTATGCTTTGTTGTTGTTGCATGCATGCATGTACGTATTTTGTCGTGCATCATCATTCATTTCCTTATTTAATTGTTTATTTGTTCGTTTATTTGTTTATTTACGAACTTACTTACTTACTTTCCTAACTAGTTCAAGTGCTGTTCCTGTTACCCCACTGCCTTTCGCATGCCCAAGGAGAAGATTATTGTAGAAACTATCGAGGCCTATCGTGTGGAAAGAAAGGATGGACAGCAGACGGTGTTTGTGCAAGTGAATAACGACGAGACATGGCAACCGCTAGGCGACTGCAAAATTGACACTGCAATCACGATGCAGTACAATGATTTTCCAAGCCCAGATCCCAATGGCACAATCAGATCCCAATGATTTTCCAAGCAGCAAACCTTCTGCTGCGATTTTCCAAGCCCAATGTGCCGGCATGGGACATAAAAGAAGACAATATGGTCTTTCGATACGCCCCGCAAGGAAAAGCCAAAGTTCGCAGTCTCACAGGAAAGCCAAAGTTTTTTGACCCTAGCCTGGCAGAACAAAAGACGACTCATAGTCGCAGAGCTAGGGCAAAGCGTCAGCAGCCTGGTTCAGCTGAAAAAAAGGATGACTCGCACGTGTCAGAAGCTGAACAACAGCCGAAAAAACGGCGGGAGGGCAAACCTTCTCAAGCCACGAAGAAGGCACAATCGCAGCAGAAGGTTTGCTGCTTCATACATACATAGTTAGGAAAGTAAGTAAGTAAGTTCGTAAATAAACAAATAAATAAATAAATAAATAAATAAATAAACAATCAAATCAAGAAATGAATGATGAGTAACGAGAAAATAAGTACATCCATGCATGCAACAACAACAAAGCATACATACATATATTGCATGCATACCTACACGCATGCATACATACATACATACATAGTTAGGAAAGTAAGTAAGTAAGTTCGTAAATAAACAAATAAACGAACAAATAAACAATTAAATAAGGAAATGAATGATGAGGCACGACAAAATACGTACATGCATGCATGCAACAACAACAAAGCATACATACATATATTGCATGCATACCTACACGCATGCATACATACATACATACATACATAGTTGAAGCGGGAATGCTCTCAAACTTAAGGAGAAATGCCAAAGAAACCCGCCGAATGCCACTATTCCCTGTACGGTACGGTGAGTTTAGGAGCTTTGAAAAAGCACCCTTGTGACACGTTTGTGCAGAGCGAGCCACTAGTGACACACCCTCGCAGGTCGTCACCTCTTCTCTTGTTATGTTACATCCCACTTGTGCTGTAGTCGGCATCCCAATCTCGACCCTTTTCAGAAGAAAGGACATTTTCCTCACTTTTTCAATAAAACAGAGAACCAATCATACATAGGGAAAATGCCAGACAAAGATGACTATGGCTATAACTCATTTTCAAAGAAGAAAAGAGAGGATTTCCTAAAATGGTATGATGAGCAAAAAGCAAAGTATTTGATTTCAATAAAGAAATGATTGAATATTGTCATAGTGATGTAGATAATATTATACTAAGGCGGGGGTGTATTGAGTTTAGGAAGCAATTTATGGAGTTTGGTATTGATCCATTTCAATACACGACAATCGCCTCTACGTGTATGGCACTATTCAAAGCAAACTATATGCCTGAGGACAGCATAGCAGTCATACCAACAAACAGAACAGACAAAGCATAAACAAGTCGTATGTGTGTGGAATGGTTAGCATACAGAGAAAAAAAGGACAATGCCAAAATTTAACATGATCTAAATGGTAAACAAAAAATATTAAACTTACCGAAAGGTGTGAAAGCCTACTTAGACGGATATGATGAGAAAACAAAAACGGCATATGAGTTCCATGGTTGTATTGGCACGGCTGTCCTGAGTGCTTTAATGGAAATGAAATGAATAGAGAAAGGTCTGTTAATAAAACATTTGGACAACTATACAAAGAAACTAAACTACGAGAAACTTTAATTTGCCAGCATCCTGAAGTTAGTCAATTAATAACGATATGGGGGTGTCAATGAAATAGGATAAGAACAAAGGAAGAATTCAAGGGCACAATAGAAGAGACATTAAGAGAAGAAGAAACAATCAATCCACGACATGCTATGTTTGGTGGAAGAGTGAATGCTCTGTCTCTATACTGGAAGTCAATGAGCGAGTATCAGTATGCTAAGTATATAGATGTGTGCGCTCTCTATCCGACGGTTACGTACTATGACCCCTATCCTGTGAAACACCACAAAGAAATAAAAGGAAAAGAAGCATATGATATGTTTTATAATAAAACAGCATTTGGCATAACAAAGATAAAAATACTGCCACCTAGAGGACTAATTCACCCAGTCCTCCCATGTCAAGATAGAGGAAAGATGATGTATTATGTATGTAATAAATGTGGTAAGGAAGGCTTACAGGACAAATGTCAGCACACTGATGAGGACAGAATACTGACAGGCACATGGGCGACACCACTTATTTACAAAGCAATACAAAAAGGCTACAGACTTATTAAAACTTATGAATTATGGCATTGGAATGAGCAGACAACTGAACTATTCAAAGAATATATTAAAACATTTCTAAGAGTGAAACAGGAATCAAGTGGCTATCCTTCAAATGTCGTAACAGAAGAAGACAAAGACAACTACATCAAAGGACTATGAAGAAAAGATGAAAATTAAATTAGATAAAAGCAAGATTGAAAAGAATGAAGGTAGAAGGGCTGTGGCAAAACTCTGTCTAAACTCACTATGGGGAAAATTTGGACAACAAAACAACAAGACACAAACAAAAATAGTAAGGAGTGAAGCAGAACTATACAAAATACTAAACGACAAAAAGATAAATGAAGTATCAATCAATGTGATAAACAAAGAATGCTTAGAACTATCTTACAACCTACACCCAGAAAAAGTATCAGATCCCTACAATACAAATATCTGTGTAGCACTATTCACTACAGCACAAGCACAGATGAGATTGTATGATATGATGGACAGATTAGGTAATAGAGTATTATACCAGATAGTGTGATTTATTCGGTAGATGAAAAAGAAGGACAGACAACAATACCGACAGGAGATTTATTGGGGCAATAGACAGACGAATTGATAGATAAAAAGACAAAGATAAGTAGAAAGATAACCACATTTGTTGGAGCAGGTCCTAAATCCTACGGCTACATACTAGATGACGGAACTACGAAAATGAAATTAAAGGGCTTCTCAATGAATTACGAGACTTGTAAGAAATTGAACTTAGTAAATATGTTTAGTATTATAAGCAACGGATTACAAGTACAAGACACTGAACTATCTAAGAAGGCATATGAAGAATTAGAGGACTTACTTGAAACAAAAGGTGAAAAGTGTAGGGCAAAGAATGTGGCAGAGGCTGGAAATTTAACCATACACACCAACAGCAAAATAACGAGAAACAAAAAGACTAAAACAATTTCGTCTGAGCCTTACACAACAAGAGTAATACAACCACTAAAAGAAAACCAAATTACAACATTACCATACGGCTATTAAGCAAAAAAAAGGAATTTACAAAAAAGAAAAAAAAAGAGAAAAAAAAAAGGCAAAGCAAAATATGAAATAATTGAAGGTAAGCGGTGAGAGTTGAACCGCCGACAATGACAGGCAACACTATCGACATACTAATTACACCACACCACCATGACAGAGAACAAATAAATTTTTTGTGTTGTGTTTTTTTCCTCAGTCAATGCACAATGTCATCACATGGTTTTCTGAGAAAATGCGAAAACACAGAAACATTTCTGCGTTTTTGCATCTTTGGCCTACTTTCTCGCAGTTCTTCTTGAAGAGATGAGCGAATTTATTGATTATGAAGCCAAAGAGGCTAATGAAATTTCAAGCGAAAGTGAGTTAGAAATAGAAAGAGAAGAAAACAATTGGATTGATTATTATTCTGACAAGAGCAACAAAAACATTATTTCTGACAAAATATATTTGGAAACTAAGAAAAAAAACTTGTCCAAAAAATAAGATTATTGAAACGAGAACTTTACGATGTTGAATCAAGACTGGAAGCAGTTAATCAGAGAGATGAGGAACTAAAAGAAGACAAAAGACGAATGGAAGAGGAGCGAAAAGTTAAGAGGCAGAGACTTAGAAAGGAAAAAGAGAGTAAGAAAGAAATTGCATTGTTGGAAAAGTGGTTAGAAAAAAAAATTTCCAATGTCTCGCCAAGAGGAAAATTTCGCACGTAATTTGATTGAAAAAGGTGATACATTGATGAAGTGATAGTTAAATATAAATTGTATGTTAATGAAGCGAGAGTGGAGTAAAAATGGTTGTGTGATCTGTGCTGCCTGCCTACCTGCTGACTTCTCATCAATGAACACGACACACATTTCACTACAACATAAAAGCACACTTATTATTTGACTATTTCAAAAAAAAATTATTTATCTCCTTTTTATTTACGAAAAACAAAAAAAACGGCTTCAAGGCACTGCCCACACATGTTTTTTTGTGCTTTTTGGTGGGGCAGGTGCTATGCATCCCAAGAAGAAGTCTCCTTCTAAGCAGACTGAGGCGGATGCTCAAGTGCCGACTGAGGTTGATGATCAAGTGCCGACTGAGACGCCGACCGAAGTTCCTGCTGAAGTTCCTGCTGAAGTTCCTAACACCCTTGACGCCAAGCATCAGTCGCACGAAGACCCAGCGGCTCAGGCTGAGGTTGAGCGTAAAGCAAAAAATGTGAGTCCTTTCGAGAAATTAGGAGTAAAGTTGAAGGAGGATGAGCCCGTAAAGTATTGGGAAGAGAAAAAAGTTTGGGTCAAGATTGCCGACAAGAACGACGAGCCTGACAAAGTCTTTAATTATGCCCATCCGGATTGCAAAGAAGGATTTTTGATGGCGAGCCCGGGGAAAGAAGACCATTATCAAGTGGCACTCGGAGACGATGGGGTGATAAGGGTTTTCATATCTTGGTCTGCTTTGAAGGGCTACTATATTCACGAGAAGCGTCCGTTCTACACTAAGGCGGCTCTAACGTATAACAAATTTAACATTACTAAACCCAAAAAGAAGTGAGACTACAAGTCCATTATTTCTTTTTTCTTCCTTTGTCTGGAAGAAGTTCTGATGTTAGCTGGGTCTATTTCCTCTCGTTGAAGTAAATGCTTTGTTTGTTTTTCTTTAGTTAGTTGCTTTAGTTCTTTATTAATATCTGTCTCTTCCGGTTCGTTAGTTGCATCTGTCTTTAATAAATGTCGTGGTGTCACTATATCATCATTTGTTAATACAATCCGGTATCCCTTACGGGCTTTGACGGTGTAGATTTGCTTGCTCCATGTCTTTCCTCCCTTTTCTAGAATGTGTTTCTTGTTTAATTTTCTAACTCTGTCTCCCTCTTTGAAACCGAATAAATATTATCAACATATCTATGTTGTTGGCTAATATCATTTCCTTTAAATACATCAATAGGTACCGCCTTAATCGTTGAATGTTCTTTCTTGTTATAATTATAAACAACATCTTCAATATAACTTATCCAATCAAAATTACGATTAAAAGCCCATAATACATGTAATCTTTCTCTTAGTGTTCTAACAAATCTATCAACAATACCTAACGAATTATGATCGCCTACTTCAACCATAAATTGTTCAATTCCATTATTTCTCATCCACTCACCAAAAGCACCTTTAAACTCTCCACCATTGTCCGATATGTATGCTTTTGGCTTTGGTAATTTCTTGAGTGCATCTAAAACGGTGGTTGAAAATTTATTCTTTATAGGTATCACATAAGCATAACGACTATGAATATCAATCCAAATAAGGGCAAAATTATAATTTTATTTTTTGTAGCAACCTTACTCATATCCATTAAATCAATATTAACCATATCTAATACCTTATCAGCCCATATTGTTGTCCCTCTAGTCCTTGGCTTAGTCTGACGAAATAATTCTTGGGCAGTTTTTGTCTTTTCTTCCTCTGTTGGTTCGCCTCGCGGAGTATCTTCTAGTTGTGTATCCTTATCCTGTGCCATGATATTTTAGAATTTCAAAAATATCTTTTCTGCTTCCTTACTTTTTTCTTTATTCTTTGGTGTATTGTTATATACATTAACTGATATTTTTTCACTTCGTTTTTTACCGCCTCGCTGTTTTCCGCCTCTTGTTTCATAATCTTTGCTTTCTTCACTCTCACTTTCTTCTTCTTCTTCTTCTTCTTCTTCTTCTTCTTCTTCTTCTTCTTCTTCTTCTTCTTCTTCTTCTTCTTCTTCTTCTTCTTCTTCTTCTTCTTCTTCTTCTTCTTCTTCTTCTTCTTCTTCTTCTTCTTCTTCGCTGTCATTCTCAGGCTTCTTGGGCTGTGGTGCTTTCTTTGCGGTTTTCTTCTTGGGCTTTTTAGCATTCTTTTTTATCTTTCTAAGCATATGATTTGCAATAACCTCAGACATATCAATTTCGCTATCGCTTTCGCTTGATTCATCTTCAATCTCAGGATTTTTAAGTATTTCTTTCGCAACACCAACTTTAGCATCTGTCTCAATAAGTTCTTCCACTGATGTTTCTTTAATTCTCCTTTTTTACGAAGCCTTTCACGTGCCCACTCGTCCTTTCTACGTTCAGCATTTGCTCTGTTTGCTTGAACTGCTTTCTTCCAGCTTTCTATTGAAGCCTCTGTTGACGGCATTGTTTACCGACGAATGATATTACACAAAATAATTGTATTTTTTGTTAGTATAATTTAACAAAAATAAAAAAATTCAAAATAATTATATACAATGTCGCAATATAAATCATTACTCGGATTGAAATCGTGACAGACAGCCTATCAATCGCAAACTTAGACTTAACAAACACGAACATAGTCGGTCTGAATACAGACAGAGTGCCAGAAGATGCCGACCCAATAAATCTTTATTATACAGATGTGCGGTTTGATACACGACTGGCTACCAAAAGCACAACCGACCTAAAAGAAGGACTTAATTATTATTGGACTAATAACAGCTTTGACACACGGCTCGCTTTAAAATCAACAACTGACCTAAAAGAAGGACTTACTTATTATTGGACTGGTACCGCTTTGACACACGTCTCGCTTTAAAATCAACATCAGACATCAAAGAAGGAAAAAATTTATACTATACAGAACAACGAGTGAGGGACAACGACGAAGTCAAAGCCTCAACTCAACACAGAAGCAATACTTCCAATCCGCACCAAACCAGTTTATACAATTTGATAGACACAAACATATCTGCACCATTGGTCGGTCAATACTTAACATATAATGATGTAGATGGTAATGGAAGAATACCGCCCTCGGTTCTATTGACACACTTTTTGATGTAGTCATAACCGCACCAATAGCCACTAATAGTTATCTAACATATAATTCAATAAACTGGGTAAATAAAACCTTTCCGATAAATGTTGATGAATTCGGTAATATTAATATGGGAGGGTATTTGAATATAACAGGAGTAAATTTACTAAATACCAAAGATGTTGATGAATGGATATTTGAGCATAATGATAATAATAATAACGTGTCAGCAGGTGGAAGTATAGATAGCCACAGCGATGTGACAATAACAGGCTTCCCAGCAGATAATCGATTACTCATTTATAGCACAGGACGATGGAGAAATACGACTTCACCCTTTCTGAGATTAGACGGCACTGCCAGTATGACGGGAGGACTAAATATGAACAGCCAAAACATTACAAATGTAAATCAACTAAATAGTAGGGCTATCGCAACTTGGTTATCAGAGCACGACTCCAACAACGCGAAAGTGTCAGCAAGTGGAAGTATTGATACACATAGTGATGTGATTATAACAACAGCAACAGATAATCAACTGCTTATTTGTAGCACAGGTCAATGGCGAAATGTGGCATCACCATTTCTTAGATTAGACGGCACCGTCAGTATGACAGGAGCATTAAATATGGGTGGTTATGCTATTTCAAGGGATTCTACATATAATGGAATTAATCTCACCACTCTTGCAGTTGATGGTTCGGTGGTTAAACTAACACAGGAGACCAAACCATAGCAGGAACCAAAACATTCAGCAACATGATAAATGCTAGTGCGGGTATTGATATGAAAAGCCAAAGCATAACAAATGTTAATCTTGTTGATGGTGTGGATGTTTCTGTTCTTGATACTTCTGTGGTTAAATTAACAGGAGACCAAACCATAGCAGGCAATAAAAAATTTACATCAGTTTTAGAAGTAAGTGGTTCATCAAATCCTGCTTCTTTTGACGGCATCGGCATCGCCTTTGATACAAAAATAGGAATGATTGCAGAACAGAAAATAGCAACAGAAACATTTTATCCGATACAAATAACTGGTTCGTATGTAGATTTATATTCAGGTAATACTTTAATTATAACTGCAACTGGAACAACATTAAGTTTGAACAACAACAGAATGACAAACTTAGCAACACCATCAGCAACAACGGACGGAGCAAACAAAAGTTATGTGGATACATTAGACGTACAAACTGTAAAACTAACAACAGACCAAACCATAACAGGAAGTAAAACATTGAATGGGGCGAGCACTACGATAAAATATCTAACTTTAACACAAATGGCTGATTTTAATAATCAAGTTATCATTAATGGTGGAAATATAACATATAATGGGGCGAGGATATTAAACCAAAATGGAGGAGACATATTCTTTTCACAGACATCAGGTGATTATCAATATTTCTTATTTACTCTAAATACTGCTACAAGTGGAACCGCGAACCAAAGAGGTTATGTATTCACGAATGTAGCATTTGATGTAAAAGGAGCAGGTCTTTATATTTCAAAACTTTTGGACAATAAAAGTGCTTCATCTGACATTGTCCGTTTTAACAATGCTGGTGGTATGCGGTTTTATGGGTACTTAGATATGAACTCAAACAACATAACAAGCGCTGGAACAATAACGGGAACATCAATCACTTCAACTGCTGGCATGACTACAACAACATGAACGGCAAGCGATAAAATAACAACAGCAACAGGCAAACCAATAATTATAGGAAACACAACAAAAGGAATAGGTACGACAGCGGGTTTAGAATTGTATGGGACTTTTAATAATAATACTGCTGGAGCACATTTCCAAGCTATTACAACAGAATATATATATCTACATTTGGACTATTTAATTTAGGACATAATAGCATAAATATGGCTTTTGATGCTTATTTAGATGGCGCGGGATGGAGATCAAGTTATGTGAGTTCAAACTTTTTAATTAATAAATTTTCCAACAAACTTAGATTTTTGTATGATAGTGGGAGAGCAGTTGGAAATGTTATTCCTTGGTCTGTGGCTCTTGAACTTGATACAGCAGGCTTATTAACAACAAAGGCAATAACGGCGAGTGTGACGATAACGGCAAATGCGGGGGCATCAACAACAACATTAACAGCAACTGGATTAATAACGGCGAATGCGGGAATTACATATTCTGGGGTGCTAACGACAACAACTAATAATGGAGCGAAAATAGGAATTAAAGGACAAACAGACGGGACGAACGCGAGAGGAATATTTGTATGGGATACTGCTGATCCAAACTGGGGGATTTATATGTCTCAGTCTGGAGCAAATAAAGCATTAATTGGAGGAACAGCACCAGCAGGAGGAGTAGGCGGAGGATTAACTTCTTATGCTTTTAGATTTAGATTGAATAATTCTTCAACGAGTGCGTTCATATGGGAGAATAGTTCAAATACTGCTTTAATGTCTTTGAAAGCAAGCGATGGACAATTATGGGTATTGTCTAATCCAATTCAATATTCAGACAGGAGAAAAAAAGAAGATATAAAGGAATGCTTAGGCTTAGATTTTATTAATAAGTTAAATCCAGTCTGCTACAGTGATTTGTTCAAAAAGAACAGACACTATAAAAGTAAGGTGATTATGTCACAGTATCTGAACGACATACGGCCAGAAACCATTAAGCAGTTAGATTATTTATTAATCTTTCCTGGTCAGTCTCAGGACAAAATGAAACTCGTGTATAAACACTTAGACCTATCTTTTGATTTTGATTATTTTCTTCAAAAGTATCACGAAGCAACACAGGAGAGATTTAATTTTCTTTATGTCTCAAGTGTTGATGATGAACTTCGCAAAAACTTCAACTTCAGATTGAAATAATATTTTTAGAATTATTTTTTTTATTTTTGCTGAAAGATTTTAAATCTTTCTTATATATGCCAGTATCACCAGTGATAATGTCACAACCATCAGAATATAACATCGGATACAATCCATCAATGCCACAGAAGAGAGGAAAAAAGAAAACTAAGAAGAAGGGATGTAGACAAAAGGGAGGAAAGATTAACTGGGCAAAGGTCGGAAAAACAGCCTTGGTTGTTAATAAATTCTTTAGCGATAATAAGGTAATCTCTAGAACTGCGGGGGCATTGAGTAGCATTGGGGTGCCTTACGCAGGTAGTGTTAGTGCTACAGCATCAAAACTCAGATATGGTAAGCAACGAGGAGGGGCTGTAAAGTTTCATTAAATGATGATATTTGTTTTCAAATTCTAAAGATATTAGAAATATTTTTTTTTGATAATATACAATGGTTGCTAAAAAGACTAATACGAAAAAGACTAAGGTAAGACCCCCACGAGTGTATAGGAATAAGAGCGGGAGATCTTATATTATCCAGAAGGGTAAAAAATATTATCTTAGTTTCGGTAAGAAAACAAATGATATGAGCACACTTCAAATCGTAAAGTTGTTTTTGAAATATATTGGTAAACCAAAGTCGCAAATGGCTACTCGCAAACCAAGGGAAAAAATAATCAAATATGATTTCAATCGTCTTGAACACGAGAACAGAAACCAGATACAAAGCAACTTACAAAAGAAATATGAGTTAATACATGACGAGGAAGAAAAGGAAAAAAAGAAAAGGGAAGATGTGATAGAAGAAAGGAAGAGGTTGGAAATAAATGAAAGCCATTGAAGAGAAAGAAGAAGAAAAGAAAAGAAGAGAGAGAGGAAGGAGGATGTCGAAATGAAGGAAAAACAAGACGAAATGAAAAGAGAAATAAAGAAGGAGCAAAAACTTTTAAAAGACGTAAAGTTTGAACACGATAGGAAACAAAAATTATTACTATTACCACATCCGCAATATCAACCATAGCTTATACAAGCACCACCGCTAGGAGGCCCACCTCCTACACCACCACTTCCAAAACCCCCTCCTGCAGAAGACCCTGAACTAGATGAAAACATAAAACTTTTGAAATCTGCTTATTTTACTGACGAAGAGATTAAAAAAAAACTAATAGTATGATACAAAAAACAGCAGATGGTATTAATTATATAACAGAAAAATGTAAAACTGACTGATATGAGGAAAGCACTAGCACAAGCAGAAAAAAGGGGGAAGCAACGGAAAATGATGTAAAAAATTTACAGTTTAAGCAAAAAATGAATGAAGCCTTATCAAAAAAGTATTTACCAGAAATAAAAATCGTTGATTTATCACGAGCCTTAAAAATGAAACTTGAAATGGACGGACATACAAAATTGAAACATAGAGAAAATAGCAAATGGATTATAGAGATGGTTAGAAAGTTTAATATTAATGTAGGAACAGATGAGAACCAAATAAAAAAAGAAAATAGCAGATTATGCTAAGTATGATGAGTAATGGGGAACCAAGGAGGGGTGGGCAGGAAATTACACCATACATTGGACGAAATGATAGCAACAGTTTTTTCAATAGCGAAAATAAAAAATACTTAGAACGAAAGGATTGGAAACACACAATGAACAAAAATGATTTTGTAAATACTCTAACAAACAAAATGACATCCGATCCAAATTTAGATAAATAAGTTTCAACGGATTTAAATATTGACGAGGGGATGCCACAGGAGGGGTTTTCACCCCCTACCGTACCTCCGAGCGTCGCGGAGACAACCATTACCACGCCATTAGAGCCACAGCCAGAGCCTGGGCAACAGCCAGACCAACAGCAACCAGAGCCAGAAAAGCGAAGCGATTTGGAGGGGCTTGTCCCCTCACAACAAGAGCCACAGCCAGAGCCCAAAGCCAGAGCAGGAGGGTGAGGGTCGGGTGTTAATAACTAATGAAATAGATGAAATAATGAAAAAATATGGATGGTATCTCGGAGCGATAGCAAGTGATGAAATCTACCAGTTGAAGCCCGGAAGCAGAAAGCGATACGGATTTATTGTGAATACCGACCCGAGCAACAAAAAAGGACAGCACTGGATGGCTGTATGGATAAGTCTAGATAAAGACAGGAGTGTTGAAGTGTATGATCCATTAGCACTTTACGAGCCAACGGAAGATTTTCAGCAACAAATGAAACAACTAATAGATAAAAGCCACCCCAGCACTTATCTATTAATGAAAGTAAATAAAGTAAAAGAGCAGAGTGATACCAGTGATATCTGTGGATGGTTTGCTATGAGATTTTTGATTGAAAGAAGTAAAGGCAACCGGTTTAAGTTTGCTAGCGGTTATACAGACTTAAAAGAAGAAGCGGAAAAATTAAAAGCACAGAATGGGTATGGTTTTGACACCTTCATTTAAAAAATATTATTCGCATAATATACAATGGATTACTAAGGGGGTAGGTCAGCAGTATCTATTACATTAATAGTAAAAATAGGATAACATGCACTGATAGCAACTTTACACACGAAGTCAATATGAAGAGGCTAGACAATTTCACACATTGTAAAATTCTTCATATTTACATTCCATAATCATATTACTCTGTCGCCAGTCCTTACAATACTTTTACATTATCCGAAGACGGGTATGATGCTTTAATTACGATACCTGAAGGAAACTACACAATGAAGAATTTAAAAAATAAACTGGCAGAGGTGCTAACAGCAGACAGCCCTAATAATTATACTTATGTGGTATCCAGTAATAATACCAACATAGAGTCAGAAGATGGAAAATTAACATTCAGTGTGTCAGAGAATAAAGGAATTCAACCGCTATTTATATTTTGTGGAAGAGGAGGAGGAAGGGATAATGAGGGGGAAAGGGGGAACAGCTGAGGAATCGGCGGAGAGGGGCAGGACAGCGGATTGAGGACTTGGGTTGGAAGGGCCTGATGTAGGTATGTAGGTATGTAGGTATGTGGGTATGTAGCTTTGCCCCACTCTTGCCTTCCGAAGTTATGGGGTTTAGTAGAAATTCAACATATTTCTTTGCTAATAATTTTATTAAATCACCAAATGTAATTATTCTAACTGGTGAAAAAACTCTGTATCTTCAATCGGAATTAGTTGGTGAAGGAGATAATCACGTGCTACAAGAAATATACACAGCAAACGAAATTCCATTTGGAGCCGTTATATACGACGGAAGTGGGTCTGAGTATGGTCAGAAATTATCAACCAGTGCACATAATGTATATAGGTTTTATCTTACAGACGAAAACGATCAGGCTATAAATCTTAATGGGTTAGGTATCGTTATGACATTATTAATTTACAGAGAGACAAATTATTTTAATTTATTTACATCATTTTTCAATTTGTTAAAGGTGAGGTAAGGTAATTAATTTCATTTTAGAATTATTTATTTTTTTCTATAAATATATTCTGGTGAATTAGTTAATTTTCACAACTGCCTAAAAAAACAAAAAATGCTAACTCAACACGGCGGAAAATTAGATAATCAGTCAGCGGTTCGTATCGCCTTAACAAACTTACTCCTCGCGAAGGAGCAGGAAATGTTGTTGTTACTTCAGCGGGCGGTCAGGGAAGCTCATTCGACCTTATCAGTCGCCCATTTAACTTGGCAAAGTCGGTGCTGAGTTTCACTTACGCTCCAGGTGCTTCAGGAGTTGCTGATAGACACAATCGTATTTTTATGGATTTTTTGAGTATGATTAGACAGATTCAACTTCAAACCCGTAGCGGTGTTTATTTGTGTGATTTGAATAATGTCGGAACTATTACGAAAATGATTTGGAAGCCTGAGAATTCATTGAAGGACTTTTTGGCACTCGAGAACCATGGAGCAAGTCTTGGTGTTGGGTGTATGATTCAAAAGTGTAATACTGATGGACGTGCTACAACAGCCTTTACTGCTAACGTGTATGCTGGTCAACATGCAAGTGTAGCGACTGTATTGGGTAGTATTGATACCGATGGTCACCTTCAGGCGACATTAATCCGTTTTGGTAATGCTATTGCTGGGGCTATCGCTCCTCCATCACTTAATGCACAAAGACATGATGATACTTTGCTGACAACTGGAGCGGGTGCTGTGTCTGCTGTGAATGTTTTATACACTGAGGCGAAGTATCTTGAGGGAGGTATTGGTGGTAATAACATAGATCCTATTATTTATGTGAAGATTCCATTGTCTATGATTTACAATATTATTTTCGCACTTGATAAGACTATTATGTTTCCTGAAATTCTGACCATGAGAATTGTTTGGGATGCTAGTAATAGAACTGTTTATCATATTGGTGTTGTTGATGCTAATACAGGTCTTGCTACCGAATATCAACACAGCAAATCAAGGTTCTTTTCCTTGCACCGCTAATTCGCAGGTAGCAAACTTAAATTTTTTTCTAGCGGTTGAAACAAACCCTGATGTTATCAAGTCTATTCAACAAAAAGTTAGCAGTGCCGAATGTATGTCTTTTACGATTGACTACCCATACTCATACAAAAACACAATTCAGGCATCTACAAGTCAGAACATTATTATGAGGTTCGATAGATGACACTGACGGAGAATTAAGAAAATTTACCATTCAGCATTTAATAATGAAGAAACAAAGAATACAGTGTATGATAACGATAATAGGAATGGTTCAAAGATTACTTCCTTCTATACTACACTTGACAGGTCTAGACTACCCTTGACAGGTCTAGACTTCAAGAATTTAATATTAGCACTGCTAATACAACACTTGAAAATTACATGTATCTAAAAAATAAGATTGAAGGCAGTGCTTTGGTAAATAGCAATGTCTATCAATACAACTTGTTCTGGGTGGATACATTTGACAACACTCGCCCGCTTTGGAGTAAAGACCAGAATGAAATTAGTGAGCTTGACATTTCTCAAGAGAGACGCTGGGAGATGATGGCTACTACTGCAAGTGTTGGTCTCAATCATTACACTCTGGCTATAACTCAGCGAGAGGTTCAAGTGAAGGCGAATGTTATTACTATGTCTTAATTGATATGAATAGATTTCTGAATAAAATATCAATGATTTAAATAATTTTTTTTTGTTTTATATATAAACTCGTTATATAAACAAACTCGTTTTGTGTTATGCACAATATGTATCACCAGAGAAATTTAATCGCACAGAATCCAGACGGAGATTTTATAAATGTCAAAGTAGGATATGATGGTGGTATTAAAACTGATAATATGAAAACTGCTTTTGGAGAAACACTAGTTGGACAACTAACTCCAGTTGTTCAGGAAATCTTTCCATACTCTATTAATACAAGGGTATGTACTAAAACAGAACCAAAATCTTCTGTGTCATTTTTGAATAATATGGTAGAATTAAAAACTCAAGCAGATAACACTGCGAATGCTATCCTAACAAGTAAAAGAAGAATAAAATATCGGACGGGTATGGGAGTTGTTGGTCGCTTCACTGCTATATGGACAACTGATGACACAAAATCCTATTATTCATGTGTAGGAATTGGTGAAAGTGATTTTTCAAATGGTTTTTATTTTATAAAACTAATGTCTGGATGAGTATTCTACATGCCAAAGGAGGGGCAACAACTTATATTCAACAAGCAAACTGGGATAACTAGTGCAATGTAACAAAAGATATGTATGTTATTGATTGGAGTAAAGGAAATGTATTCCAAATTCAATTTCAATATTAGGCTTTGATGCTACAAGGTTTTCTATTGAAAATCCTACGACAGGCGAATTTCAATTAGTCCATACTATTAAGTATGCGAATGCCAACACAGGTGTAAGTCTAAGAAATACTACTTTACCATTTACTGCACTAATGAGAAATGATGAGTCTACCGGAATTCAAACTCTTAAAACAGCGAGTGTTGGATTATTTATTGAAGGAAGTAATATGATAAACACAATTATAACAAACGAAGTGGAAGTAAAGCAGCAAATACAACTAAAAGCACTATTATTAGTATCAGGAATAAAGCAACATTTGATGTTGCTGGTGCTAATTTAAGAAATTATTCAAATGTTTATCCCACGTTGATAA
>WBZZ01004375.1:47500-50000 GCA_019918135.1 Paulinella micropora
CCATGGGCTGTACCGGGACACTCATTTCGAACAAAGTGATTGCGACGGCAGCGCATTGGTATGTGTTGTATGTGTAATGCGTAATGTGTATGTGTAATGTGTGTATGTGTATGTGTATGTGTATGGTGTATGTGTGTGTATGTGTGGTATGTGTATGTGTATGTGTATGTGTATATGTATGTGTATGTGTATGTGTATGTGTATGTGTATGTGTATGTGTAGTGTTTACGACTGCGCTACTAGCAACTGGCAACCCTGGCCCATTTCCTTCACCCCTGGTCTATCTATCTATCTATCTATCTATCTATCTATCTATCTATCTATCTATCTATCTATCTATCTACCTATCTATCTATCTATCTATCTATCTATCTATCTATCTATCTATCTATCTATCTATCTATCTATCTATCTATCTATCTATCTATCTATCTATCTATCTATCTATCTATCTATCTATCTATCTATCTATCTGAAATGGGTGCCATCTGTCGACAGACAGAGAATTAGGGGATGGTGTGGGTGTGCTGGGCCCGTGGTGGGGTGCCTTATGTGTGCCTAGCCATACGCCTATAAGTCACATGCCGAAATAGCGACGGGAAGCACAATCCTGTTCCCTCAGGGTGCCCTTTCTCGCTTGTTGAGCCCGGAATAAAACCCACAGTGCTCTGTCGGTTTATACTAGACTGTCGAACAGTCTCGAAACTCCATCTGCTTACTGGGTCCTCTGTAATGGAGGTGGGAGCTCGTTCTGCAAGGGGCGCTTTATGGAACGAGCCCTGGCCCCGCCTGGTACTAGGGAGCTTTGGTATTGCCTGTATCAGTCCCTTCCGTGCAAACATCACGGCTTAGCTGGGCATCGGGTTAATACTTTACCCACAGACTTCCTGGTTGACGAAATCAGAAGCTCCTTTTTTCTGACATTAGTCGATATTTCATCTATGTACCTATCTAACAATACCGGGGCCTAGTGCCCATCTCCAGCCCGCTGCCCAGCCACCAACTGGTGGCGGGTTGGAATGGATGCCTATTCTTCGGATATGCAGAGCTGATAGCCCAAACATATTTATCTATACTATCTATCTATCTATCTATCTATCTATCTATCTATCTATCTATCTATCTATCTATCTATCTATCTATCTATCTATCTATCTATCTATCTACTATCTATCTATCTATCTATCTATCTATCTATCTATCTATCTATCTATCTATCTATCTATCTATCTATCTATCTATCTATCTATCTATCCATATCTATCGATCTATCGACCTGTCTCTCTCTCTCTATCTAGGACAAGACAATTCAGAAAGGCCCTACGGCACCAAATCAGTGTGGAAGATGACCGTCCCAGGTGTCTCTCTTTCTTTTTACTTGTTGATTTTTCTGTCTTGTCTGTCTGTCTGTCGATTTTTCCTTCTCAATTTTTCTGTCTGGTCTGTCTGTCTGTCTGTCTGTCGGTTTTTCTTTTCTCATAGCTTTGTCTTCTTTTTTCATCCTTTTTGCGGGCTGCTACACTTCATGCAGCGGTTCTGCCTGTTCGAACTGCGACTACGCTCGCTTGGTGCTGTCTGAGACATTAAACCTGGGTATGTACATATGTATGTATGTAAGTATGCATGTACGTATATGCATGCAAATATTTATGTCATACCATGTATGCATGTTATGTATTTATTTACGTATGTACGTATGTAAGCTACTTCGGGTTTTCAACGTACAGCGCCGGCAGTACTCTCAACCTCGCTGGTCATTGCAATTTGTAGATATGTAATATGAGCATGTGTATTGAAATACATTACCTGCCACAGTAATTGCAACGATATATAAGTATATCCAAGGTTAGCTTGTGCATTCAAACATACTACTCCAGGGTCATTGCAACATCCTCTATGCAGAATATTGCCTGGTGCATTCGAATATATGCCCCGCAGCGTCATTGCAGCTATATATACTCATAATAGCAGCTTGAAAGTTGTGCATTCGAATATATTACCCGCAGGCTATCCTCAGAGCAAGAACCAGGAGCTCTGGTATGACAGCTGCCCGATCAATGGCGACAGCGGGGACTACCTCACGCACAAATGCGACACGGAGCCAGGTCTGTATGTATGTCGGTATATTATGTAACGTATGTATGTATGTATGTAAGTATGTATGTATATACCTATAGGAAACAGCGGCAGCGGAATCTATAAGATCAGCGCTGGTGGCCGCTACTTGATCGCAGTGCACGACGGCTCAACGGGTAGTTAAAACTATGGGGCGGATATCGGCGGGACGGTCAACGGCATGTACGACAACTTTCTAAGTTATAGAAACAGCTACCCATAAACAACAACAACAACAACAACAAAAACAACAGCAACATCAACATCAACAGCAACAACAACAACAACAACAGCAACATCAACAACAACAAGAACAACAACAGCAACAACATCATCAACAACAAGAACAACAACAGTAACAACAACAACAATAACAACAATAACA
>WBZZ01004376.1:0-15000 GCA_019918135.1 Paulinella micropora
TTAGAGCTTATCGTCAATTCTTCGTACTCCCCTCACGGGTGAGACGATGGAGGCGCATGTGCAGAAATGCATCAGCCATTGACAGAGAAGCACTATTATATTATTATTATTATTATTATTATTATTATTATTATTATTATTATTATTATTATTATTATTATTATTATTATTATTATTATTATTATTATGGACACCGTGATAGCTCAGTGGTCAAGTTCTACCATCTGGGCCCTGTCGCCAGTTCGATTCCCGTCGGTGCCACCAGTATTTTCATTGAACATACCGGTTCGTCTGGACCAGTATTTTCATTGAACATACCGGTCCGTCTGGAAGTGTTGGAACTGCCCTTGCGGGGGTGTCATTAGAGCCTATCGTCAATTCTTCGTACTCCCCTCACGGGTGAGTCGATGGAGGCGCATGTGCAGAAATGCATCAGCCATTGACAGAGAAGCACTATTATTATTATTATTATTATTATTATTATTATTTCTGGAGGGGTGCACAAGATGGCACTCCATGGGAAGAGGAGGTGGTTGGGCCTCTCCCCACGAAGGTGACCGCTTGGGGAGGGCGGTCACCGGGATATGCGCAACTCTCAACTGGGCATTTACTCGGTAGGGGTTCGGCCAGGCAGGTTGTGGGGTTGTCTGTTGGATTGTTGGTTGGCTCGTTTTTCTTGGCTGTTGGTTTGGGTCTGGTTTCCTAGTTAGCCCATTTTCCCCGAATTTCCTGCCGAGTAAATGCCTGGGGGCTTCCAGTTCCGGTTTGGTGATCTTGTTGAGGTGAGCATTCGGAGGAAACAGTACCGAGATGGGTTGAAGATAGGATTCACATTGAGCCGAGATGGGGCCGAGTTGACCTGTTCCAACTCGGCTTCATGTTAATCCTATCTTCATCCTATCTGGGTTTTGTCTCCTCCCTATCTTCGCTTCTTCGGGTTGCCTAACTGGAACACATGATGAGCGCACGTTGGAGAGGGGCTTCAGTCGGTCCCAATGCATTGCCAGTGCTTTGCTGCGTTGCAGTGCCTTGCCCCATGCAGTCACACCCTCCACCGTTGCATTTCTAACTGAGCAGCTTCGGCTGGGATTACTATACTTGTCTGTAAGACCCTATAGGTACCGCTAGGTTCGCGCCTTCTATACCCACGTGGTGGAAGGAGTTTCAGCGGCACGCCGTCCGATCTGGCTCCACTCGGGGACACCCGTACCTCATGATATGTATTGTTAGGAGCAGCTGAAAGTCCATAAGGCATGAGAGTAGAGGCGTTGGCGATGCGATGGAGAGTGTGTGTAGTGCGTGAGGCAGGTTCTGGCGATGCTGGGGGTGCTGGCGGGCGCCGAAGGGCACGAAGCGACGCGGCAGCGTCCAGTGACACCGGCGGAAATGCGTGTAGTGTGTGTTGCAGATACCGCCGATGCTATTTGCATGGGCGGGCGCTTTCCTCGGCGTAAAGAGGCGCGGCGGTGACGGCCAGCGACATTGGCCGTCTACTACTCTCAATGGATTACAAATACGCGAAGCACGGAGGTACCACTGTGGCCCTTATGGGACAAGGTAGAATCGCCGAAGACCTGGACAATCCCCGTGGGAATGCCTCTTCGACGGGCTCTGGCCCGATGTCACAGGATGGGAGGATGAGGGCTCGCGTATATGACGGATTTCCTGAACCACGTGGAGAGGCTATCTTAGCTGCGCCTCATCCTTCCTCCCCAAACCTGGCACACGGGTCGGCGCTTCAACATAAGGCGAGCGGCGCTATATGGCAGATGGCACCGCCGCGTCGACGGTACCGGCGGGTAGATCGGTACGACAAGGACGGGCGTAATCTGATTGTCTGGGGGCTCTCAGAACGCGCCAATCTACATGAGATCGCCTCCAAAATGAGCGGTCTTGGTCTGGTGGTCCCGGTAATGGAGTGGCAAGGCCAGCGAATGTCTCGTCACCTGGAGCTGGTCTACGAGGACGATGACAGCAGGCAGACGGCGTTGCAGCAACTCAAACATCTCAAATTCTTCGGCAGAGGGGTCAATGTGGCCCTTGGGCGCAGGTTCAGGGACAGGGAACGTGTCCGAAGGCTTATTCGCATCCATCTGCGTGGGGAAGCGGCGGTCCGGAAGGAGGAAGCTGCGACGGGATATCGCGTCTTGCCTCTGCATGAAGAATGTGTCGATGATGTGCAGGTGGTGTCTTCGGAATTGGCTGCCGATGCACCTAAGTGTGTGTCTGAGTGTGCTGATGTGTATGTGGTGCCCCTGCATTCGGCGGCCAGTGCAGTGGGAGACCAACCTGCGCAAGCACCTGCAGAGGGGGCAGCACGAGGGCGGAAGCCAAGCGCGGCCGTCGGGTCCGGAAACGAGCCAAGAAGCACCGCTCCAAGCAGTTCGATACCGGCTTCAAGCTACTCGTCGCGAGTCACAACTGGCAGGGTAAAACGGGATACGACAACGTAGGCACGGCGGAATGGGCATCATTCTACAAGCACGAGGGCTGGCTAGTCATCGGGGCTCAGGAGCACCGCATGGGCAAGAAGCAACTTTCCAAATGCAGCCTGGATGGATTCCGGATTTTTGGAAAACCTGCGGAGGTCAGCGAGAAAAATCGCTGCAAGGGTGGGGTTCTATTCGCGGTGGCTAACTTCCTTGGTCCGTATTGCAACCTTGTGTCAGCCCCCGTCGACCACCGGCAGCAAGTGTGGCTGCGTATCGCCTCGGGTGTTACCGGCGCTCAGGATATCTATGTGGGCAACGGCTACTTTCCCCAGGAAACGCAGGAAGAAGAGTCGTCAGAGGCGTATGCGGCCTGGCAGGCAGCTATAGCTTTTTTTTGAGCCAAAGGTCTTGTGGTCACGGTGGCGGATGCCAACGCGAAGCTCGGGCCGGCATGCAGCCGAAAAGAGGAGGGCATCGTCGGTCAGCACGGGGAGGTCGATGATAAGGGAGCACCGGTACGTTCGGAGAACGGCAAGAGACTCGCGGCTGTCCTCGTCGCTTCGGGACTGCGAAATCTGAGCGGCTTCTCGTGCCCAGTGGAAGGGTCCTACTGGTGGTCCCGGCGTGAGCAGCGCGGCATGGGCACAGGCAAGCACCTCCTCGATTACATCTGCGCGTCGCCTGGCTTGGCATCTGGAGCAAAGTTCGGAGTATGCGAAGATGATCTTGATACGGACCACAAGGCAGTATGTGCCGAACTGACGTGGAGCGGCCAGCGCCGACCAAAGCGGGCTGCGAAACCTTACAGGTCCTTTCGTGTTGATAAGCTTATTGGTGCTGGTGTCTCGGGTAATGATCACGCTGCGAAGCAAGCGCTTGATTATCTACGCGACAAGTTCGATGACGTATTCCAGCATTGCCTACAGAAGCTTGGAGTGCATCAGCTGCCTGAGCTTGACTTATCGGGTGGTGCCGACAGCCAACGGGTGGTAGATGACGTCACCGAGCGAGTGGCGCAGTCCTTCCGAATGGCGGCGCACCGGGTCCTTGGCTCCAGATGTATACGACCCCGTTTCACCAACAATTGGTTCGACGGGGAGCTAAAGGAGCTCATTCAACAGCGCCGGGAGGCCTACGCAGCATACAGGAGGGATGAATCGAATGCGGAAGCCCGTCTGAATTGGCTACGTCTCCGCAAGCAAATTCGGAAAGCAACTCGGGCCAAGAAGTCCGCCTCCTTCAAGCAAGTGCAGGAAGAAGCGGTCAAATGTCAACGCGAGCAATCCTCAAAGCGCTTTTGGCTACTCGCGAAGCGGCTTGGCGGGGTACGCAGAACGAAGGTCTCCGCGCCGGTGCAAAGGGAGGATGGCTCACTGGCGTGTACGCTGCCGGAAAAGGTCGCTCGGTGGGAGGAATTTCGGAAAAATTCGGTGAAACCACGGGAAAATCCTGCAAGTGCGACTGTTGTGGTGGAGTGCTGTGCAGAAGCAGGCTCGCTGGAGTGGGAGGAAGCCGAAGCTAAGCGGCAGTTCCACTGGAACGATCGCTTCAGAGATGAGGTGGCCCGGGCTATGAAGGAGCACGAAGTAGGTGAAGACACTTGCGAAGAGCTGGACAAGCCGTTCACGCAAGAGAAGGTCCTTGCAAGGCAACGTGCCCTGAATAACCACAAAGCTTGTGGCGAGGACAAAGTGAAGAACGAGATGCTCAAGTATGGCGGCGCCTACATCAATGGCTACTTAACGCAGTACTTCAACTGGATTCGAGAAGCCGAGAGGACTCCAAAAGCTTGGGGCAAGGGAATCATCGTCAATATCCCCAAGGGTGGGGATCCTACGGATCCTGACAACTGGAGGGATATCTCGATTATTAGTTGCATTGGTAAGCTGTATCTGTCCTTATTAGCTACTCGTCTAACGCTCTTCGTGGATGGCCCGGATAAGCTACGTCCAGAGCAGGGAGGCTTCCGCCCGGGGCGTCGCACTACGGATCAGGTCTATACCCTTTGGCAGAGGTTGAAGGGGCGTCAGCAGCAGAAGCGGGAGTCGTATGTCCTGTTCGTCGATCTACGCAAGGCTTTCCCGTCTATTTGGAGAGATGGCCTATTTGAGAGGCTCTGGAAGCTGGGTGTAAGGGGCAAGTTCTGGCGCACGCTACGCAGGTGCTATGAGCAGACTTCGTCGCAAGTGCTAGTTGATGGAGCACTCAACCCCGAAGTACTGGAGGGTGTAGGCGTCCAACAGGGGTCCCCTCTCTCTCCCACACTCTTCAAAGTCTTTATGGATGAGCTGTGTGATCGGCTGGCGAGTGCCCTCAAGATCACGGATGTGAAGCGGCTGAACGACATCAAGGCACTTCTATACGCGGACGACGTGGCCCTCATCTCTCACAGTCGCACCGAGCTCCAGAAGATGGTCAATGTTGTGGCCAAGTTCGCGGAAGATTACCGGCTGGAAGTCAACTTGAAGCCCGGCAAGACGGAAATCATGCCCATTTACACGTCGAGCAAGGCGAAACGACCAAGTATCAGGGAGCGAGGTGAGCCCGTGGTGTGGTTTCGCGGCCAGAAGCTTTGTGTCACCAGTCAGTACAAGTACCTGGGAGTGGTTATCACCGACGACCTGAAGTGGAAGGAGCAGGCCCTGCGGGCTACGCGTGTCACTGAAGTCGCCACCGCAGGTTGGTACTCTTTGAAGCTGATGGAACCTCAGTGAGGTCAATCACCTCCTCGCCCTCATCCTCCACCCCAAGCTCCTCCCTTTTACCCTCCCTAGCAGACCAACACTCAGACACATATGATCCAAACAACACATCCAACTTTGGAGAGGGACGCAACGCTGTAACCTCTAACAACGCAGCAAGCCTAAAGTTACTGCGGAAGCGCGACTTCCCCTGGAAAAACTTACAAAACAATCGTGATTGATCCACAGGCGACATATCATCCCAACCCTGCAGCACAGAGCACTCCCGCTCCCGCCCAAGCAACACATCCTCCACCACAACCTCACCACCTACGACCTCACCACCCTCCTCACTCCCTCCATCCCCCTCAGCAGCCCCCACAGCCATGCAACCGAGCCTCTGCATACTCAGCAACAGCTGCTTACGTCTCCCCTCATGCATGGGGCAATCCCATAAGAAGTGCGCAAGGGACTCATTGACATCATCATGACAACAGAAGCAGCGAGGGGACATGCCACTGACTAACTTGCTGCGGTACAACCGAAGGCGGTTGTTGCAGCTGAGCAACCTTCTCCGAAGCAGATTATAATGCGCATCATCAAGGGCTACCCATCTTGGGAACTCCTTAGTTCCAAAGACTTGTCTTAGGATGACTCGCAGGCCATCAGTAAGATCGCTGCCTGCCTCTCGCTTGTCCCACATCAGTTGCTGCACCATCTTGACGTCCTGCTGAAGGGCCCACTTGTCCACAGTCGAACTCCAACCCTCGAGGTCCTTCTCTGAGCTATTTAGGAGCTCCTGAAGCCCTTGTTGTAGATCCATTGAGTCGCTGATAGCGCCTTCGGCCTCCGCAGTCCAGTCGGATTTGACGTGAGATGCGATGACAGGAAATCGCTCCTCCGGTAGAACACGCAGCCGTCCATAGAACTTCAGTTGCGCTGCCCGCCGCAAATGCTCCGCACTCAAAGAGCGCGCCAGAAAGAGTGTAATCCACTTGCTTGTCTTAGGGCTGATGCCGAGAATCATCCTCATGGGACGCAGCATTGCTGCCTCCAGCTTGGTGAGCTGCGATACGGGGGCACGCCAGACATCGAACGCGTACTTCAGCTTGGCCCCCACAAGTTGATTCCAGCACATGAGACGATACCTAGCTTGTATCTCACCTGCACACCAGTCCCACACTCTCCCCCAAGTGACGTTGATGTTGCGCGGCGCGGCCGTCCGCGCAGTGTGGATGTCCTGGCTAGAGAGAGGGGTTCGGGAGCGCAGCGTAGTGTCTCCGATTTCTTCTCTTCAGCTAACACCCTCGCATCTAGCTCTTCATGCACTTCACAGCCCCCATCTGCCCCTGCTGTTGCTGTTGCTGCTATGTCTGTTTGGTGTTCTGACAATGCGTTGGGATCGTCTGACCCCGGTGACCCAATGGAGGCACATGTCCAGGATCTGGATCTGATGCTATAGTCTGAGGAAGCCTATTATTATTATTATTATTATTGTTATTATTATTATTATTATTATTATTATTATTATTATTATTATTATTATTATTATTATTATTATTATTATTATTATTATTATTATTTTGGACACCGTGATAGCCCAGTGGTCAAGTTCTACCATCTGGGCCCTGTCGCCAGTTCGATTCCCGTCGGTGCCACCAGTATTTTCATTGAACATACCGATCCGTCTGGACCAGTATTTTCATTGAACATACCGGCCCGTCTGGAAGTGTTGGAACTGCCCTTGCGGGGGTGTCATTAGAGCTTATCGTCAATTCTTCGTACTCCCCTCACGGGTGAGACGATGGAGGCGCATGTGCAGATTTGCATCAGCCATTGACAGAGAAGCACTATTCAAGTATTATTATTATTATTATCATAAGTTATAGGACACCGTGATAGCCCAGTGGTCAAGTTCTACCATCTGGGCCCTGTCGCCAGTTCGATTCCCGTCGGTGCCACCAGTATTTTCATTGAACATACCGGTCCGTCTGGACCAGTATTTTCATTGAACATACCGGTCCGTCTGGAAGTGTTGGAACTGCCCTTGCGGGGGTGTCATTACAGCCTATCGTCAATTCTTCGTACTCCCCTCACGGGTGAGACGATGGAGGCGCATGTGCAGAAATGCATCAGCCATTGACAGAGAAGCACTATCATAAGTTATTATTATATTATTATTATTACTAGTTATTATTATTACTAAGTCATTATTATTTTTATATTATTATTATTATTATTATTATTATTATTATTATTATTATTATTATTATTATTATTATTATTTTGGACACCGTGATAGCCCAGTGGTCAAGTTCTACCATCTGGGCCCTGTCGCCAGTTCGATTCCCGTCGGTGCCACCAGTATTTTCATTGAACATACCGGTCTATTTCTGGACCAGTATTTTCATTGAACATACCGGCCCGTCTGGAAGTGTTGGAACTGCCCTTGCGGGGGTGTCATTAGAGCTTATCGTCAATTCTTCGTACTCCCCTCACGGGTGAGACGATGGAGGCGCATGTGCAGAAATGCATCAGCCATTGACAGAGAAGCACTATTATTATTATTATTATTATTATTATTATTATTATTATTATTATTATTATTATTATTATTATTATTATTATTATTCTGGAGGGGTGCACAAGATGGCACTCCATGGGAAGAGGAGGTGGTTGGGCCTCTCCCCACGAAGGTGACCGCTTGGGGAGGGCGGTCACCGGGATATGCGCAACTCTCAACTGGGCATTTACTCGGTAGGGGTTCGGCCAGGCAGGTTGTGGGGTTGTCTGTTGGATTGTTGGTTGGCTCGTTTTTCTTGGCTGTTGGTTTGGGTCTGGTTTCCTGGTTAGCCCATTTTCCCCGA
The DNA here is from genome assembly GCA_019918135.1 of Paulinella micropora. Classification (NCBI taxonomy): domain Eukaryota; phylum Cercozoa; class Imbricatea; order Euglyphida; family Paulinellidae; genus Paulinella; species Paulinella micropora. The sequence goes on from WBZZ01004376.1 coordinate 7,981, forward strand.
ATTTCCTGCCGAGTAAATGCCTGGGGGCTTCCAGTTCCGGTTTGGTGATCTTGTTGAGGTGAGCATTCGGAGGAAACAGTACCGAGTGGGTTGAAGATAGGATTCACATTGAGCCGAGATGGGGCTGAGTTGACCTGTTCCAACTTGGCTCCATTTCGGCTTCATGTTAATCCTATCTTCATCCTATTTGGGTTTTGTCTCCTCCCTATCTTCGCTTCTTCGGGGTTGCCTAACTGGAACACATGATGAGCGCACGTTGGAGAGGGGCTTCAGTCGGTCCCAATGCCTTGCCAGTGCCTTGCTGCGTTGCAGTGCCTTGCCCCATGCATTCACACCCTCCACCGTTGCATTTCTAACTGAGCAGCTTCGGCTGGGATTACTATACTTGTCTGTAAGACCCTATAGGTACCGCTAGGTTCGCGCCTTCTATACCCACGTGGGGGAAGGAGTTTCAGCGGCACGCCGTCCGATCTGGCTCCACTCGGGGACACCCGTACCTCATGATGTGTATTGTTAGGAGCAGCTGAAAGTCCATAAGGCATGAGAGTAGAGTCGTTGGCGATGCGATGGAGAGTGTGTGTAGTGCTTGAGGCAGGTTCTGGCGACGCTGGGGGTGCTGGCGGGCGCCGAAGGGCACGAAGCGACGCGGCAGCGTCCAGTTGCCGCGTCCAGTGACACCGGCGGAAATGCGTGTAGTGTGTGTTGCAGATACCGCCGATGCTATTTGCATGGGCGGGCGCTTTCCTCGGCGTAAGGAGGCGCGGCGGTGACGGCCAGCGACATTGGCCGTCTACTACTCTCAATGGATTACAAATACGCGAAGCACGGAGGTACCACTGTGGCCCTTATGGGACAAGGTAGAATCGCCGAAGACCTGGACAATCCCCGTGGGAATGCCTCTTCGACGGGCTCTGGCCCGATGTCTCAGGATGGGAGGATGAGGGCTCGCGTATATGACGGATTTCCTGAACCACGTAAAGAGGCTATCTTAGCTGCGCCTCATCCTTCCTCCCCAAACCTGGCACACGGGTCGGCGCTTCAACATAAGGCGAGCGGCGCTATATGGCAGATGGCACCGCCGCGTCGACGGTACCGGCGGGTAGATCGGTACGACAAGGACGGGCGTAATCTGATTGTCTGGGGGCTCTCAGAACGCGCCAATCTACAGGAGATCGCCTCCAAAATGAGCGGTCTTGGTCTGGTGGTCCCGGTAATGGAGTGGCAAGGCCAGCGAATGTTTCGTCACCTGGAGCTGGTCTACGAGGACGATGACAGCAGGCAGACGGCGTTGCAGCAACTCAAACATCTCAAATTCTTCGGCAGAGGGGTCAATGTGGCCCTTGGGCGCAGGTTCAGGGACAGGGAACGTGTCCGAAGGCTTATTCGCATCCATCTGCGTGGGGAAGCGGCGGTCCGGAAGGAGGAAGCTGCGACGGGATATCGCGTCTTGCCTCTGCATGAAGAATGTGTCGATGATGTGCAGGTGGTGTCTTCGGAATTGGCTGCCGATGCACCTAAGTGTGTGTCTGAGTGTGCTGATGTGTATGTGGTGCCCCTGCATTCGGCGGCCAGTGCAGTGGGGGACCAACCTGCGCAAGCACCTGCAGAGGGGGGCAGCACGAGGGCGGAAGCCAAGCGCGGCCGTCGGGTCCGGAAACGAGCCAAGAAGCACCGCTCCAAGCAGTTCGATACCGGCTTCAAGCTACTCGTCGCGAGTCACAACTGGCAGGGTAAAACGGGATACGACAACGTAGGCACGGCGGAATGGGCATCATTCTACAAGCACGAGGGCTGGCTAGTCATCGGGCTCAGGAGCACCGCATGGGCAAGAAGCAACTTTCCAAATGCAGCCTGGATGGATTCCGGATTTTTGGAAAACCTGCGGAGGTCAGCGAGAAAAATCGCTGCAAGGGTGGGGTTCTATTCGCGGTGGCTAACTTCCTTGGTCCGTATTGCAACCTGGTGTCAGCCCCCGTCGACCACCGGCAGCAAGTGTGGCTGCGTATCGCCTCGGGTGTTACCGGCGCTCAGGATATCTATGTGGGCAACGGCTACTTTCCCCAGGAAACGCAGGAAGAAGAGTCGTCAGAGGCGTATGCGGCCTGGCAGGCAGCTATAGCTTTTTTTTGAGCCAAAGGTCTTGTGGTCACGGTGGCGGATGCCAACGCGAAGCTCGGGCCGGCATGCAGCCGAAAAGAGGAGGGCATCGTCGGTCAGCACGGGGAGGTCGATCATAAGGGAGCACCGGTACGTTCGGAGAACGGCAAGAGACTCGCGGCTGTCCTCGTCGCTTCGGGACTGCGAAATCTGAGCGGCTTCTCGTGCCCAGTGGAAGGGTCCTACTGGTGGTCCCGGCGTGAGCAGCGCGGCATGGGCACAGGCAAGCACCTCCTCGATTACATCTGCGCGTCGCCTGGCTTGGCATCTGGAGGAAAGTTCGGAGTATGCGAAGATGATCTTGATACGGACCACAAGGCAGTATGGGCCGAACTGACGTGGAGCGGCCAGCGCCGGCCAAAGCGGGCTGCGAAACCTTACAGGTCCTTTCGTGTTGATAAGCTTATTGGTGCTGGTGTCTCGGGTAATGATCACGCTGCGAAGCAAGCGCTTGATTATCTACGCGACAAGTTCGATGACGTATTCCAGCATTGCCTACAGAAGCTTGGAGTGCATCAGCTGCCTGAGCTTGACCTATCGGGTGGTGCCGACAGCCAACGGGTGGTAGATGACGTCACCGAGCGAGTGGCGCAGTCCTTCCGAATGGCGGCGCACCGGGTCCTTGGCTCCAGATGTATACGACCCCGTTTCACCAACAATTGGTTCGACGGGGAGCTAAAGGAGCTCATTCAGCAGCGCCGGGAGGCCTACGCAGCATACAGGAGGGATGAATCGAATGCGGAAGCCCGTCTGAATTGGCTACGGCTCCGCAAGCAAATTCGGAAGGCAACTCGGGCCAAGAAGTCCGCCTCCTTCAAGCAAGTGCAGGAAGAAGCGGTCAAATGTCAACGCGAGCAATCCTCAAAGCGCTTTTGGCTACTCGCGAAGCGGCTTGGCGGGGCACGCAGAACGAAGGTCTCCGCGCCGGTGCAAAGGGAGGATGGCTCACTGGCGTGTACGCTGCCGGAAAAGGTCGCTCGGTGGGAGGAATTTCGGAAAAATTCGGTGAAGCCACGGGAAAATCCTGCAAGTGCGGCTGTTGTGGTGGAGTGCTGTGCAGAAGCAGGCTCGTTGGATGGGAGGAAGCCGAAGCTAAGCGGCAGTTCCACTGGAACGATCGCTTCAGAGATGAGGTGGCCCGGGCTATGAAGGAGCACGAAGTAGGTGAAGACACTTGCGAAGAGCTGGACAAGCAGTTCACGCAAGAGGAGGTCCTTGCAAGGCAACGTGCCCTGAATAACCACAAAGCTTGTGGCGAGGACAAAGTGAAGAACGAGATGCTCAAGTATGGCGGCGCCTACATCAATGGCTACTTAACGCAGTACTTCAACTGGATTCGAGAAGCCGAGAGGACTCCAAAAGCTTGGGGCAAGGGAATCATCGTCAATATCCCCAAGGGTGGGGATCCTACGGATCCTGACAACTGGAGGGACATCTCGATTATTAGTTGCATTGGTAAGCTGTATCTGTCCTTATTAGCTACTCGTCTAACGCTCTTCGTGGATGGCCAGGATAAGCTACGTCCAGAGCAGGGAGGCTTCCGCCCGGGGCGTCGCACTACGGATCAGGTCTTTACCCTTTGGCAGAGGTTGAAGGGGCGTCAGCAGCAGAAGCGGGAGTCGTATGTTCTGTTCGTCGATCTACGCAAGGCTTTCCCGTCTGTTTGGAGAGATGGTCTATTTGAGAGGCTCTGGAAGCTGGGTGTAAGGGGCAAGTTCTGGCGCACGCTACGCAGGTGCTACGAGCAGACTTCGTCGCAAGTGCTAGTTGATGGAGCACTCACCCCCGAAGTACTGGAGGGTGTAGGCGTCCAACAGGGGTCCCCTCTCTCTCCCACACTCTTCAACGTCTTTATGGATGAGCTGTGTGATCGGCTGGCGAGTGCCCTCAAGATCACGGATGTGAAGCGGCTGAACGACATCAAGGCACTTCTATACGCGGACGACGTGGCCCTCATCGCTCACAGTCGCACCGAGCTCCAGAAGATGGTCAATGTTGTGGCCAAGTTCGCGGAAGATTACCGGCTGGAAGTCAACTTGAAGCCCGGCAAGACGGAAATCATGCCCGTTTACACGTCGAGCAAGGCGAAACGACCAAGTATCAGGGAGCGAGGTGAGCCCGTGGTGTGGTTTCGCGGCCAGAAGCTTTGTGTCACCAGTCAGTACAAGTACCTGGGAGTGGTTATCACCGACGACCTGAAGTGGAAGGAGCAGGCCCTGCGGGCTACGCGTGTCACTGAAGTCGCCACCGCAGGTTGGTACTCTTTGTGGTGTGCAGGTGAGATACAAGCTAGGTATCGTCTCATGTGATGGAATCAACTTGTGGGGGCCAAGCTGAAGTACGCATTCGATGTCTGGCGTGCCCCCGTATCGCAGCTCACCAAGCTGGAGGCAGCAATGCTGCGTCCCATGAGGATGATTCTCGGCATCAGCCCTAAGACAAGCAAGTGGATTACACTCTTTCTGGCGCGCTCTTTGAGTGCGGAGCGTTTGCGGCGGGCGGCGCAACTGAAGTTCTATGGACGGCTGCGTGTTCTACCGGAGAAGCGATTTCCTGTCATCGTATCTCACGTCAAATCCGACTGGACTGCGGAGGCCGAAGGCGCTATCAGCGACTCAATGGATCTACAACAAGGGCTTCAGGAGCTCCTAAATAGCTCAGAGAAGGACCTCGAGGGTTGGTGTTCGACTGTGGACAAGTGGGCCCTTCAGCAGGACGTCAAGATGGTGCAGCAACTGATGTGGGACAAGCGAGAGGCAGGCAGCGATCTTACTGATGGCATGCGAGTCATCCTAAGACAAGTCTTTGGAACTAAGGAGTTCCCAAGATGGGTAGCCCTTGATGATGCGCATTATAATCTGCTTCGGAGAAGGTTGCTCAGCTGCAACAACCGCCTTCGGTTGTACCGCAGCAAGTTAGTCAGTGGCATGTCCCCTCGCTGCTTCTGTTGTCATGATGATGTCAATGAGTCCCTTGCGCACTTCTTATGGGATTGCCCCATGCATGAGGGGAGACGTAAGCAGCTGTTGCTGAGTATGCAGAGGCTCGGTTGCATGGCTGTGGGGGGTGCTGAGGGGGATGGAGGGAGTGAGGAGGGTGGTGAGGTCGTAGGTGGTGAGGTTGTGGTGGAGGATGTGTTGCTTGGGCGGGAGCGGGAGGGCTCTGTGCGGCAGGGTTGGGATGATATGTCGCCTGTGGATCAATCACGATTGTTTTGTAAGTTTTTTCAGGGGAAGTCGCGCTTCCGCAGTAACTTTAGGCTTGCTGCGTTGTTAGGGGTTACAGCGTTGCGTCCCCCTCCAAAGTTGGATGTGTTGTTTGGATCATATGTGTCTGAGTGTTGGTCTGCTAGGGATGGTAAAAGGGAGGAGCTTGGGGTGGAGGATGGGGGCGAGGAGGTGATTGACCTCACTGAGGTTCCATCAGCTTCTGTCCCACCCTCTGCCCCAAGTGACGTTGATGTTGCGCGGCGCGGCCGTCCGCGCAGTGTGGACGTCCTGGCTAGAGAGAGGGGTTCGGCAGCGCAGCGTAGTGTCTCCGATTTCTTCTCTTCAGCTAACACCCTCGCATCTAGCTCTTCATGCACTTCACAGCCCCCATCTGCCCCTGCTGTTGCTGTTGCTGCTATGTCTGTTTGGTGTTCTGACAATGCGTTGGGATCGTCTGACCCCGGTGACCCAATGGAGGCACATGTCCAGGATCTGGATCTGATGCTATAGTCTGAGGAAGCCTATTATTATTATTATTATTATTATTGTTATTATTATTATTATTATTATTATTATTATTATTATTATTATTATTATTATTATTATTATTATTATTATTATTATTATTATTATTATTATTATTATTATTATTATTATTATTATTATTATTATTATTATTATTATTATTATTATTATTATTATTATTATTATTATTATTATTATTATTTTTGGACACCGTGATAGCCCAGTGGTCAAGTTCTACCATCTGGGCCCTGTCGCCAGTTCGATTCCCGTCGGTGCCACCAGTATTTTCATTGAACATACCGGTCTATTTCTGGACCAGTATTTTCATTTATAATACCGGCCCGTCTGGAAGTGTTGGAACTGCCCTTGCGGGGGTGTCATTAGAGCTTATCGTCAATTCTTCGTACTCCCCTCACGGGTGAGACGATGGAGGCGCATGTGCAGAAATGCATCAGCCATTGACAGAGAAGCACTATTATTATTATTATTATTATTATTATTATTATTATTATTATTATTATTATTATTATTATTATTATTATTATTATTATTATTATTATTATTATTATTATTATCATTATTATTATTATTATTATTATTATTATTATTATTATTATTATTATTATTATTATTATGGACACCGTGATAGCCCAGTGGTCAAGTTCTACCATCTGGGCCCTGTCGCTAGTTCGATTCCCGTCGGTGCCACCAGTATTTTCATTTAACATACCGGTCCGTCTGGAAGTGTTGGAACTGCCCTTGCGGGGGTGTCATTAGAGCCTATCGTCAATTCTTCGTACTCCCCTCACGGATGAGACGATGGATGCGCATGTGCAGATTTGCATCAGCCATTGACAGAGAAGCAATATTATTATTATTATTATTATTATTTTCGTCACCTGTTGTCTCAACTATTGCCACTATTTTGCACAGGCACGAAGACGACGAAAAAGCTCCGAGTAGTGGCTATGAAAAATTGACAAAAACTAACAAACTAGCACTGTCTAGAATTTGAAGTATTTTAACAGGAAACATATGGAAACTCTTATTCTACAGATAAAACAGAAGGAGAACCACTGGGGTGCCTTGCGCAACTACAAAAACAAAACGAAACAAGAGACGAAGCCTA